>CAUYQG010131038.1:0-20357 GCA_963574415.1 Tarsius wallacei
GATCCTTCCGCCTCAACCTTCCAAGTAGCCGAAACTACAGGCGCACGCTACCACGTCCGGCTAATTTTTTTTTTTTTTTTGATTTATTGTAGAGATGAGGTTTCGCCTGTCCAGGCGGGTCTCGAACCCGTGGGCTCAGGCAATCCACTCACCTCAGCTTCCCAAGGCGCAGGATTATAGGCTGAGCCACCGAGCCCGGCTATATGCTTTATACTTTCTGCCTTTCTCTGCTTTTTAAATGTATTTGTTCTTTTTTTTTTTTTGAGTTCGAGTCTCTCTCTGTCGCCCAGACTGGAGGGCAGTGGCCGCTCCCAGCCACCGCAGCCTCGACCTGCTGGGCTCCGGCGATCCTTCCGCCTCAGCCTTCCAAGTAGCTGGAACTACAGGTGCGCGCTACCACGCCCGGCTAATTTTTTGATTTGTTGTAGAGATGAGGTCTCGCTTGCCCAGGCGGGTCTCGAACCCGTGGGCTCAGGCAATCCACTCACCTCAGCCTCCCAAAGGCGCGGGATTACAGGTTGAGCCACCGAGCCCGGCCACTTTTTATCTTTTAATTTAAATATTTTATGTGTGCCTGTTTGGAAGAGTTATAGATGAATCTCGGTAAATTCTACAACCCCATGCTGAAGTGTTAAATAGAACACAGTGTTTCATATTTCAAGTCCCAATAGGAAAAAATGACATTGTTTCTAAGTAACTCTGCGCATAATAACCTCTTGGGTCTCATGATAAATACAATTGATACATTTTTTTAAAAAAATTAGTTTTTATAGGCAGCTCTTTTTTTCATAAGAACATCCGTAACTTTGTTTTGGGAAGGAAATGCAGTGTGGTGTAGTGGTTAGAAATGCAGGCTCTTGATACCTCCTTGCCTGAACTTGAATGCCAGCTCTGACACCTACTGGTGGTGTGAGAGCATGGGTTAGTTGTTTAACCTCTCTGAACCTTAGTTTCCTTATCTTTAAAGAGGTTATGCTGATGCCTACATCATTGGAAGGTTGTTAGGGAAAAATTGATTAATCCATCTGAAAGTGCTTAGATGGTGCCTGGCATATAGAATGTATGTTCAGTTAATGTATGCTATGCAGATTCAAAATTAAGCTTATTAAATGTGAGTAAATTACAACAAGCACCTTTGCCACTCCTATTTAACAGAGTACTAGAAGTCCTAACCAGAGCAGTCAGGCAAGAGAAAGAAATAAAAGGTATCCAAGTGGAAAAAGAGGAAGTTAAATTATCTCTTTTTGCAGATGATATGATTCTATATCTAGAAAACCCTAAAGATTCTGCCAAAAGATAAGCAACTTCAACAAAGTCTCAGGATACAAAATCAACCCTGAAAAATCAGTTGTATTTCTATATATCAACAATGTTCAAACTAAGAACCAAATTCAGAACACAACCCCATTTATAGTAGCCAATAAAATACACCAGAAATATCTAGCCAAAGATATGAGCTATTTCTACAATGAGAACAACAAAACACTATTGAAAGAAATAAAAAAATAACACAAGCAAGTGGAAAAACATCCCATGCTTATGGATTAGAAGAATCAATATTGTTAAAATGTCCATACTGTCTAAAGCAACCTCCAAATTTCATGCAATCCCTATCAAACTACCAGCATCATTTTCCACAGATCTAGAAAAATATTCGTATGGAAGCAAAAAAGAGTTTGAATAGCTAAGGTATTCCTAAGCAAAAAGAACTTAGTTGGAGACAAAACATGACCAGACTTCAAACTTTACTGAAAGGCTACAGTAACCAAAGCAGCATAGTGTAGTACAAAAATAGACACATAGCTGGGCGCGGGGGTGCAGTGGCTCAGGCCTATAATCCCAGCACTTTGGGAGGCTGAGGTGAGAGGATTGCCTGAGTTCACGGGTTCGAGACCAGCCTGGGCAAATTGGTGAAACCTCACCTCTACAATAAATCAAAAAATCAGCTGGGCGTGGTGGCTCATGCCTGTAGTTCCAGCTACTTGGAAGGCTGAGGAGGTGGAAGGATTGCCAGAGTCCAGCAGGTCAAGGCTGCAGTGGCCATGAGTGCGCCACTGCTTTCCAGCTTAGGCAATAGAGTGAGATTCCAATTAAAAAAAAAAAAAAATAGACACATAGACAATGAAACAAAATAGAGAACCCAGAAATAAAATTACTGACCTACAATCAAGTCATCTTTGACAAAGTTGACTAAAACAAACACTGGGGAAAGTACACCCTATTTATCAAATGGTGCTGGGAAAACTGGCTAACCATATGCAGAAAAATGAAACCGTATCCTTTCTCTCACCATATAAAAAATTAACTCTGCTGGGTGTGGTGGCTCATGCCTATAATCCCAGCACTTTGGGAGGTCTAGGTGAGAGGATAGCCTGAGCCCACGGGTTCAAGACCAGCGTGGGAAACTAGGCGAGACCTCATCTCTATAATAAATCAAAAAAAAAAAAAAAAAAAGTAGTCAGGCATGGTGGGCGTTCCTGTAGTTACAGTTACTTGGAAGGCTGAGGAGGATCACCTGAGCCCAGCAGGTAGATGCTGGGGTGGCCGGGAGTGTGCCACTGCACTCCAGCCTGGGTGACGGAGTGAGGCCCAATTTAAAAAAAAAAATTAACTCAAGATGGATGAGTTACTTAAATGTAAGACCTCAAACTACATATAAAAATCTTAGAAGAAATCCTGAGAAACACTCTCCTGGACATTGGCCTGGACAATGATTTTATGACCAAGTTCTCAAAAGCAAATGGAGTAAAACCCAAAATTGACAAATGGAACCTAATTTTTTTATTTTGAGTTGGAATCTCACTCTGTCACCCAGGCTGGAGTGCAGTGGCATGCTCATGGCCACTGCAGCCTCGACCTGTTGGGTTTAGTTGATCCTTACGCCTCAGCCTTCCAAGTAGCTGGCACTATATGTGCATGCCACCATACCTGGCTAGTTTTTTGATTTATTGTAGAGATGAGGTCTCACCAAGTTACTCAGGCTGATCTTGAACCCCTGGGCTCAGGCAATCCTCTCACCTCAGCCTGCCAAAGTGCTGGGATTACAGGCTTGAGCCACTGCACCCAGCGGGACTTATTTTAATTAGGTCTAACAAAAGAGCTTCTGCACAGCAAAAGAGACCATCAAAAGAGTAAATAAATAACCTACAGAATAAGAGAAAATATTTGTAAATTATGTATCTGATAAAGGCCTAATATCCAGAATCCATAAGAAACTCAAATGAATTAACAGGAAAAAAAAAATAATAACCCCATTTTTAAAAATGGGAAAAGAAAATACATGAACAGACATTTCTCAGATAAAGACATACAAGTGGCCAACAAACATATGAAAAAATGCTCAACTTCACTAATCATGAGCGAAATGCAAATCAAAGCCACAATGAGATGTCATCTTACATCATTCAGAATGACTATTAGAAAGTCAAAAAACAACAGATGTTGGTAAGATTGCAGAGAAAAGTGAATACTCATACACTGTTGGTGGGAGTGTAAGCTAGTTTAGTCCCTGTGGAAAGCAGTTTGGAGATTTCTCAAAGAACTAAAAGTAAATTTACTGTTTGACCCAGCAATCCCACTACTGGGTACATACCCAAAAGAGCATAAATTGTCCTACCCAGAAACGTGCCTGTGCTCATATATTTATTGCAGCACTATTTACAATAGCAAAAACATGGAACTAACCTAGGTGCACAGTGGTGGACTGGATAAGAAAAATATGGTGACTGGACATGGTGGCTCAAGCCTGTAATTCCAGCACTTTGGGAGGCCAAGGTGAAAGGATTGCCTGAGCGCTCGGGATTGAGAACAGCCTGGGCAACTTGGTGAGGCCTTGTGTCTACAATAAATCAAAAATAGCTAGGTGTGATAGCATGTACCTGTAGTTCCAGCTACTTGGAATGTTGAGCAGAAGGATCACCTCCAGCAGGTTGAGGTTGTGGTGGCCGTGAGCATTCCACTGCACTCCAGCCTGGGTGACAAAGTAAGACTCCTACTCAAAAAAAAAAAAAAAAAAAAAAAAGGTACATATACATCATGGAATACTTCTCAGCCATTAAAAAAGAAAAATCATGTCCTTTGCTGGAGGCCATCATTCTAAGAGAATTATCACAGAAACAGAAAAGTGATTACCACATGTTCTCACTTATAAGTGACTAAACGCTGAGGACACAGACATAAGAATGAGAACAACAGACACTGGGGAATATTAAAGCATGGAGGGAAGGAGAGGGGTAAAATGTGAAAAACCACTCATTGGGTACTATGCTCACTACCTGGGTGATAGGCTGCAATAGAAACCCAAACCTCACCATCACACAATATACCTATATAACAAACCTCACATATATCCCTGGAATCTAAAATGAAAATACATACATACATACACAACTTTTCTGCCTAGAAATGGACAGTCTTTACTACTCAGGAAAGCAAAATTTAGGTTATTCAATGCAAACACCCATTTTTAAGTTCTCATAACATAGAAACATTGTCGTTCTTAAATATTTTGTTTTTTGGGGGGGTAGTTATATTCTCAAAGATTAGTTAAGATTAGGGTTTCTATCAGACTGTACACGAGACCTAGTAAAAACAGGATTTATTCTCATTGGAATCAAAATTTAAAAAGTAGATTTTGAATTATTATTTCTACAGAGTGATGCATTTTTTAATTTATATTTTAATTTTGTAATACATTTACATGGTTCAAAAGTCATAAGATTGAATGTTATATATTGGTTTTAACTAGATTTCTAATTTAGAACCAAGTCTTGAAACTATTATAACGTCATTTTACTCATAAAATGTAATTTTAAGCTAAGATGCTTAAAGATTTTATTTTTACTTAGGTTAAATTATAAGCTAAACGTAACTACCACCTCCCTCCCAAGATATGAAAGCAGACTTCATTTCTCTCCTCCCCTACTTCCCCCCCAAATCTTTTTAATTTGGCACAGTATTGTTTATTGATTTTTAGAAGGGAAAAAACCTAATATTTAAGTTTTCAATGATTTGACAGTGCCTTTTATCTTAAGTGAAAACTATTTCAAAGGACTTTTTTTCTTTTAAATAGTTGTTTTTGTTTTGTTTTGGTTTGTGGTTTTTGGTGGGATTTTGTTTTGTTTTGTTTTGTGCAGTGGCAGGTTCATAGCCCACTGAAGCCCTGAACTCCTGGACTCAAGAGATCCTCCCACCATCAGCCTTCTGAATAGCTAGGAATCCAGGCAATAGCCAACAACACAAGACAAAATTTTTTTTTTTTGTAGAGGTGGGGGTCTCATTAAATTGGATATATCTTTTTAAAAAATAGAACATCAGGCTGTGCACAGTGGCTCATGTCTGTAATCCCAGCATTTTGGGAGGCTGAGGCAGGAGAATTGCTTGAGCTCAGAAGTTCGAGACCAGCCTTGTCAACATAGCGAGGCCTTATCACCACAAAAACATTTTAAAAATTAGCTGGGGCGTGGTGGCTCATGCCTGTAATCCCAGTTCTTTGGGGGGCGGAGGCAAGAGGATTGCCTGAGTCCAGAAGTTTGAGACCAGCCTGGGCAACTTGGCAAGACCTCATCTCTACAATAAATAAAAAAATTAGCTGGGCGTGGTGGTGCACATCTGTGGTTCCAGCTACTTGAAAAGCTGAGGCAGAAGAATCACCCGAGCCCAGGAGGTCAAGGCTGTGGTGGCTGTGAGCATGCTACTGCACTACAGTCTGGATGACAGAGTACGACTCTTACTAAAAAAAAAAAAATTAGTTGGCTGTGGTGGCACACACCTGTCGTCCCAGCCAGTTGGGAAGTTGAGGCGAGGGGATCACCTGAACTCAGGAAGTTGAGTATGCAATGAACCATGATCTTGCCACTGCACTCCAACTTGGGCCACAGAGCAAGACCCCAACTCAAAAAAACAAAAAAAGAAAATCTATTACAGCAATAATTTCTTCAAGACAAATTTTTAAATGTATTTGTCAATATTTTTAGTATTTTTAAAAATTATCTGGGACATGCATAAGGTTATTAAATTTGTCTTGATACTCAATTATTATTGAGAACGCTGTCAATCACTTTTCTGGGGGGTGCACACCGCATCAAGAAGGGTACCTGCATAGTGAACATTTGTATACTTATCCCTGAATTGTACCCACATCTTTCAAATAAAAATTTTTTTAAAAATCACTTTTTGTAACTTTTAATTTTGGCATAATTTCAGATTTATAAAACATTGAAAGAATAGTACAAAAAATTCCTATGTGCCCTCCCAATTTTTTCCACATATGTAATATTTTGTCACGTCATTGATATATTGAGGCTATAAATATCCTATTGCCCCTCAAAATTTCACCCATTAGTTTTAGCATCTATTGATTCTTGCTTGATGATTTTTTGGGGATTCACCAAGATTGCTTGGTGATTTTCTAATTCCAATATTCCTTCTGCATATATTAGCTACTTTCTCCTGTAAGAAGAGCTTTTTCTTTCCCCTATTTGCTTGTTTATAAATTAATAAATCTATGTAGACTCATGAGTTTTTTTAATAATAAGTTAGAATCCTTTACTATGATTACTTATATGGCTGCCCAAATTATTTCAGATTTTGCCCCTTCAAGCTGTTTTTTTGTCCTCTCAATATATTGCTATCATTGTTTGAGTATTTACTTTACAGCACAAGAAGACATTCCAAGCTTTTCTTGTATTTTCCTTGGGTCAGCCCTGGTATCTGCCATTTCTTTAAAGACTCAGTTTCCTTCCATGGTATGTAGAAGCCAAATCTGAGTGAGCATGGAGGCTCCTGCTTATAATCTCAGCACTTTGGGAGCTGAGACAAAAGGATAGTTTGAGCCCAGGAGGTGGAGACCGGACTGGAAAACATGGCAAAACCCAGTTTTTAATTTTTTTAAAAAATTAGCCAGGAGTGGTGGTGCCTGCTTGTTGTCCTAGCTACTGGGGAGGCTGAGGCAGGAGAATCCCTTGAGCCCAGAAGAAATTCGAGGTTGCAGTGAACTATGATCATGCCACTATACTCCAGCCTAGACCAAAGATCAAGACCTTGTCTTTACAAATTAATTAATTAATTAATTAAGCCATACTGGGATGCTCACTGGATGCTGGGACACTCACTGCTTCTGCAGTATCTCTGCTTCTAGACTTCTCGATGAAGAGAGCTTAGGAAATAGATGTACATCTCTACATACACGTACAGACATACATGCACATATGTCTACGTACCTACACTGAGGTCTATTTCTATGCCTCTATTCTGTATTTCTGGTTGTAACTACAATTCTGATCCAACACCTTAGGGCTCACTCTATGATCTACGCTTTCTAGATTTATAACTCCCTTCTGCAACAGTGAGAAGCCTATTTCCCATTATCTGCAAGGGATCTACTTATTTGTGGAATCCTAGAATACACAGAAAATTGTCTCAGAATTCCCAACTCATACCTCTAAGAGGAAGAGGAGGAGGCAGAGAAGCAGCAGAAGGAGGAAAAGGAGAAGAAACAAGAAGTTATTTCCTAACTAGAGTTCAATATTTAAGAACTCTTCATCTTTAGCCTAGGGGATATAGTCTAAAAATTATTCAGAGTTACTTAGTTGTCTCCCTTACCCCTATTCAGCAGGATTCCAGTATTCACGTGAAATACAGTTTGATTTATTTGGATTTCATTTTAGGACACCCCCCAACATACACACACGCACACACACACACACATACACACACACACACACACAATACTAGTTATTTTTATTCTTTCTTTTCTGAAGGATGTTGTGATGGTAAATTTTATGTTTCAAATTGGTGGAGCCATAATACTCAGATGTTTAGTCAAACATTATCCTGCGGCTGGGCACTGTGGCTCACGCCTATAATCCCAGCACTTTGGGAGGCCGAAGTGAGAGGATTGCCTGAGCTCTTGGGTTCGAGACCAGCCTGGGCAACTTGATGAGACCGTCTCTCTACAATAAAACAAACAAACAAAAAATTAACCAGGTGTGGTGTTTCATGCCTGTAGTTCCAGCTACTTGGAAGGTTGAGGCAGAAGGATCGCCAGAGCCCAGCAGGTTGAGGCAGAGGTGGCTGTGAGTGTTCCATTGCACTGCAGCCTGGGTGATAGAATGAGACTCCAACTCAAAAAAAAAAAAAAATTATCCTGGATATTTCTGTAAGGGCTTAAAAAAAAAAAGATGAACTCTTTTTCCTTCTTTTAGATTAGACTGAGTAAACAGATTGCCCTCCATAACATGAGTGGGCCTCATCCAATTAAAGTTGAAGGCTTTAGTAGAACAAAAATGGAACTCTCTTGAGCAAGAAGGAATTCTATCAGCAGAACTGCAATATCTGTTCTTTCCTGAGTCTCTAGCCTGTTGGCTCTCCCTGCAGGCTTTGGACTTGCCAGCCTCCAAAATTGTGTGAACCTTAAATTCAGTCTCAATCTCTGTTTCTATCTATCTATCTATCTATCTATCTATCTATCTATCTATCTATCTATCTATCTATCTACCTACCTACCTATCTATCAATCATCTATCTATCTATTTATCTACCTATCTATTTATCTATCTATCTATCTATCTGTCATAGAGACAAGGTCTTGCCAAGTTGCTGGGCTGGTCTCGAACCTGCAGGCTCAGGCAATCCACTCACCTTGGCCTCCCTCCCAAAGTGCTAGGATTACAGGCTGAACCACTGAGCCTGGCCTACCTTTTTAAAGCCTGTTTAACTTATCTAGCTTGACATCCTCTATCTGTAAAGGAGAGCTAATAACCTCCCACTTAGCATTTTACTGACTATTCAACAAGATGGCATTCTTCTGTTAGCATAATGCCTGGCATGAAGTTTGTGGTCTCTACCATTGGTTTCCTTTTCCTGAGTTTCCACATCTTTTATTTTATTTTATTTTTTTGAAGTCAGGATCTCATTCTGTCACCCAGGTTAGAGTGCAGTGGCATGATCATGGTTCACCTCAGCCTCAACTTCCTGGGTTCAAACGATCTTTCTACCTCACCCTCAGCTTCCCAAGTATCTGGGACTACAGGCCTGCACCACTATGCCCAGCTAGGTTTTATTATTATTTATTATTATTATTTGTAGAGATGAGGTCTCATTATATTGCCTGGGCTGTTCTCGAACTCCTAGGCCCAAGCAATCCTACCACCTTGGCCTCCAAAAGTGCTGGGTTACAGGCATGGGCCACAGCATCCAGCCTTCTACATCTTTTAAATTGGCATCTACACCAACACAGATAGACCTCTTGGTTAAGTGAACTGGCCACTCACAGTGAAATTCAAACCACTGCTCAGGGTGACTGTATGGGTCTGATTGTCACCTCACCTGTCTGAGAGGCCCCAGTCAGGCTGCAAGGTGCTCTGGCCTTTGGCTGGTGACATTTGGACCTGTCTCCCTGAATGTCAGTCTGCTCTCGGGTGCTGGACTCCAGATGTCAATCATCACTCCCTCTGGCTGATCGGCATGCTGTGGTGTGTGCCTGCAGAGTCTCTCCAGACAGATGGGGAAGGATTGAGTTGACCCAACATCATCTGTCTGGCCGGGCGCTCATTTTTCTTCTCTTGCCTGTCTTGTTCCTGCTCATTGCTTACGATGTGTCTCAGGGCGTTTTGCCCTGGCATGCTCTTTCCACTTTCCCTGCCTCCTCAAGTCGGCTCTAAATGTCAGTCCCAGCCTCCCTCCAGTCTCAGTGACGCACACACTCTTTCACTTTACTGTGCATCCATCCATTCCTTGTTTTCTTTTTTTTCCTTCTGTGAACAATTGTTTGCTCACCTACCCTATGCCTCACTCTTGGGGATTTGGAGGCACAGTTCTTCATAATCAGGGTTGCCTTTCTACCTCAGAACCAATGTGTTCACTGAGATGATCGGTTGTGGGGGCTGTTCCAGCTGTGGGGTGGGTGGAGTGCCTAGGGCTGGATAGGGTGGGAGTTTGGCCATTGTTAGGGCATTTGTCCAGACCAGTTGCTCAGTTTTGTTTCCAGGTTTATAACTATCTCTGCATCCTTTCCTTCTCTGTGGTGACTCAGATACCATCTCACTTATGTGGTTCTTACAACATCTGCAATCAGACATCAATCAGCCTGTGCTTTGTCAGTTGTTGATCCAGTCTTCTGTTGCTGGGCTCTTCCTATCACAGCTGCCTTTTGGCCAAGCCTACAGGGTCTAGCCATTATGAATAGCTCCAGAAGGTATCCTCTGCTTTCTCTGTAGCTAAGCCTTATCCAATGAGTTCTTCGTCATTATGCTGGGGTGATGCTTTACCAGGTAGATTCAGCAGTATTACATTTTAACATGGGCAGATGCACATTTGTGTAGTGCCAAACCCCTAAAGACACTGAAAGGGAAGACACTGTGTCTGAGAGGTTGAAGAAATGAGCCAGAGACAACAGATAAGACATGGGCTTTATTCAGGAACTTACGTATAGGGAAGTTGATCCAGGAACAACCAACTGGACAGGAAAATAATCACTTCTGATTGTGAAAGGTACATGGATTACATAGCATTTTACATAGGACAGAGTACAAGATTAAGTGTGAAAAGGGTGGGGTTTCTAATGTGCAGGCGTAGTATGAGAATGTGCTTATTATATATATACCTCCCATATACATAAAACAGTTATGACTTCTCTCTGGGGATGAAATTTTTAGTATTATAGTGAACTAAAGATGAACTAAAAGTAACCAAAGGTTACTGATCCAGGTATGTCCGATCTGTTGTGAACTAGCCTGGAGAACTGACTGCCTCGAGTAAGGGCACACAAGAATATTCACTATGCACAGGTGCGAGATATGGTGAGCAGGCCCAGACAGCACTTTGTTCACAGCCTTGGCATGACCTGCGTGCCCAGGATGAAGCCTAAAGGGATGGGGACATCCCAGGCTGGCCACTCTTGGGATGCTTCCCTAGGCTCCAACTCCTTGCTTGTGGTCATATCCAGGTATGCTTTTGTTGTCAATGAGTGCATGTCACCCTACAGTTTGTATGTGACATTATGCTTTTCATCTACCTCAAAGAGATGTCCCTTCCTTCCTGGTTGTTCCATACAGAGACAGCCTTATTTTCTCTTTGCCTGGTAGTTGTGATTTCCTATGCAGAATGTTCCAGAGGGCCATCTCAGGATTTTTCCCAGGAAGCATAAGGACCCGTTTGCAAAAAGGATTCCTACCAGTCTCCTGGGATATCTCAGGGTTCCAGAGATGTTTATGCAAATGAGACTACCTCTGTGGCCTGTGTTTTTGATACTTTTGGGGAGTTTTTCGTCACAGTAATCAACATCTCATCTTAATTGCTTTTGTTTATGGTTCAATAAGTGCATCGTTTTTGGCAACACCAGCTCACAGCAATATCTTAAATTACCCAAGGATGCCCACTTTCATTTATGAACTCTGGCTTGTGTCTGATGAGCACTTAGATTTTTAACCATTTATTTCCTCTTGTGACAGGGAATGAAGAACATAAAGCTGATGGGAACAGTAAAGTAGGGGGAACGCTGGAGACTAGGGAACCATAAAAGTAGTGTACAGTGTTTGAGGCCAATATAAAAGCAATGAGTTTTTAATATACGGTGGGTGTAATACATTCATATTCCTAATAAAGTCAATTATTGTTGAATACGCTATTTCTCAATTTTCCACCTCAGCTCAGACAAAAACAAATCTGGAGCTATTCAGAAGAAAAAAATTATACTACAGTAATTGCAAGTGCAGCAGCTGTCAAAGAAATTGTCTAATAAGTGCCCGTTTAACACATCTACCCTCCCAGGAGCTAGGAGAAGTGCTGGGGACAGTGCTTGCCATGAATATAATCTGAGACAAAACTGTGAATCTTTGCCCTTGATGCGAGCAATTATATTGCTCTTGGCTACATTTTTTTTTTTTTGACTCCAGTTGTCATTCTGCAGGCAGCAATGAGATGGAAAGCGGAAGGTCAGTAGCGATGTGTGTGCTTCGGTGAAGTCCCCGTTATTAATCACCTGTGTGCACTTGCCCACGTTGCTTAACTACCCTGTGCTTTGGTTTCATTATTTGTTTAGCAGGGGAGTTGTTTCCAAAGTAACTGGCTTATCGGAATAATTTGTCTTCTTAAATTTATTTTTAATGTAGAAAACCATTGCCGATTGAAAAAAAAAAATTCCAAAGTATCCTTATTATTGCCGTTTTTAACTACAGGAGGATATTAGTTAGCTATGGATGCATAACAATACTATCACAAATATAGTGGCTTAAAACACCATGCTTTATCACATCAGTATCTGTGGGTCATAGATTTGTGCACAGCTTGGCTGAGACCTCTGTTTCTTGAGCCCATAGTCACGAAGCAGAGATTACACATGATGTGCTCACCAAGAGGTGGGGGTCATAGGAGTTATCCTAGAGTCTGCCCACCACAAGGAAGAACGTATGGCAGTTTGGGATATAAGATAACGTTCTCTTCCATTCATTTTGACCATTTCTATGTTAAGTTTTTGGTTCGTTATTGTTTCAGTCTCCTAGAACTGCCATGACAAATTA
The DNA here is from genome assembly GCA_963574415.1 of Tarsius wallacei. NCBI lineage: Eukaryota > Metazoa > Chordata > Mammalia > Primates > Tarsiidae > Tarsius > Tarsius wallacei. The sequence continues at coordinate 12,519 of CAUYQG010131038.1, forward strand.
TCAAAACTAGGTGATATGAAACTACTAAATATTTTTTCTAAGTTCCGGAGGCTAGGCATGTAAAATCAAGGTGTCTGCAGGGCCACACTCACTCTAAGGCTCTGGGGAATAATTCTTCTTTGTCTCTTCTTGGCTTCTGGAGTCTCTCAACCCTCCCTGACCCTTGGTCTGTAGTTATATCATTTCAATCTCTGCTGCAGTAGCCTCTGCATGGGAAATCAACTGTTATTTATATATTTTAATATTGTAATAATAATAGTTATAACACCTAATATTTGCATGCTTACCATTCTACTGCATTCCATATAATAGCTTGTTTAATTTTTGCAACAGTTCTATGCTGCAGGTGACATTTTTACAGAGGAGAGAACTGAGGCACAGAGATGTGAAGTAGTTTGTCCAAGGTCACAGAGCTAGCAAGTGGCAGAGGCAGTTAGCATGCAGTCCATGACCTTGGAGTCTCGTCAGAGCCAGTGATGTGGCCTCTCAGAGTTCTCCTTACTCATGATAGAGTCATGTGATCTACCTGGACTCACATAGAAAAAGCTACAAAGCTGTGTCTTTAAAGTCATACCACTAGAAAGAATATGGGTGAAACAAAAAAAAAAAAAAAAGAAAAGAAAACCCCCCCAAAATTTCTTTTATTTGTACCTAATTAATTCCTTGAAAATATGCAGGATTTTAAATTTTCATATTCAGTCCATGCCTTTCATGTGGATGTTTTTGTTTTTCTAGGGTGCTCCTTTATTTTTTCTTATTGATAGGAAAAAAAATCTAAGCCTTCATCTTCCCATTAAGAAGTTTCAGCTTCTTCATCATACAAATTAAATGACAGAGTCTGCTTCCTCTTGAAGATGTTATTTCTGGCGCAGGTTGACTTCCTGTCCCCATTTGGACTGATTGCTTTTCACTGAACACTTGTCATCCTGAGATTTCATTTGATTTCCCTCCTGGGTTTCGTTTTCATTTTTCCTTGGATTTCCTGGGCTCTTTTTAAAAATTTTTCTTGGATTTATTTTTCATTTGACTGAAGCATAGTCTCAATTTTATTGTTTTGCAGAAATGATTCTTCGCAGAAACATTAGTGTACTTATATGTACGTTGGCTAGGTGTATAATTGGAATACATTTTCCCTCAAAGGATGAGAACTGATGTGAATCTGATTACTGTCCCATTGAAGATAGCTCCTTTCTTCTTTTTTAAGCTTTTAGGATTTTTCTCTTTATCTTTGCTATTTTGGACCCTTACCAGGATGTTAGTGAGAGTTCTTGCTATTCATCCTTTGCAACACTCCAAGTGACTCTATTATTCTGAAGATGCAAGTTCTTTTACTTCTATGATCATATTTTCAGGAAGTTTTATTATTTAAATATAACTTATTGGGTCCTACTCGGGTCTAGGGTCAATGATACCTGCCCGAGAAGATGGTCTCTGGGATCATCCTTCTGCTCTGGCACTGTTACACAGTAGAGTGCCCAGGGTGGTCTGTGATATTGTCACATGGTGCTGTGTTTACATATGCTTTAATGCCTTCATCAACATGATGGGGTGGAAGTATACAGCCATGACATCCCATCTCGCTCACAGCGTTCTTGTGAAGGTCATGTGCGATCTGATCTTATTGGTAAAACTACTTTGAAAACTCTCCTGGGACATTTGCATGTCGTAAGTAACCCATCAAGGTGCTATATACAGCCCTTGGCTGGGTCATTGAGTTTCAGTAGAATGTATCTCTTGCAGTGACATGGTGGAGGCAGTTTGTCCTTGGGTTTTATTTTTGCTGTATCTTCCCTACATATTACCTGCTTCTTGGTCCCTGAAGGTAAATGTCTGCCCAAGATAGAGCCGTCTATTTTCATTTCTTCCCTTGCCTTTTCCTCTTTCTATTACATTTGCTGACTTAAGTATCAAATCTGGCTTGTGTTCCTAGTCTCTAAATAGAAGTGCCTCCTCAAACTACTCTATAAATCATTATTATTAATAACAAGGATAATAATGATAATACTAAATAGCACTCAGGTAAAATGTTCCATTACAAAATGCTTTCAGAAATAGTACCTCTGGGCTGCTGGTTTACATAGGAAACACAAAACTGATTTAAAAAGATGACTGTTCTATCCAAAATGTGTTTGCTTTTCTGGGTTAAATTCATTTGTTCAATTGAAAATTTTATATGGAAGGTATGTGTTGAAGAAGTCTGGGATTGTGAAAATAAGCAGAGTGCTGAGCCCACTGATAACCCAAATGTTTGGAAATACATTTGGGTGACAGATCCAGCTTATTCCAGAAAAGTAGAATCAAATAGACATAGTAGATTCAATCCCTAAATTAGAATAGTCATGGCCATGTTCATTGAAACACTCCTGTGGAATCATGAGGCAGTATAATGTAGGAGTTCCTGGGTTCTAATCCTGCTCTGTTCCTCAAGAGTTATGGTGGCTTTTGGGCATGTTATTTAACATCTCAGTGCCTCCATATTCTTATCTATAAAATGGGGGTTTAAAATCTATCTCACAAGGTTGTTTCCAGCACCTACCAGTCTCTGGCACATTAGACTAATATTCCAAAATGGAAAGAATTATTGTTATTAATATTATTGAAATTGATTTAATGTCGTAGAACTATGAATAAAGACAATTTTCATTAAAAATTTAAGTTTTATACATGAATATGTGCATAAATAATACATATACAGGAGGACAGATTTTCACATAGTGAACACACCTAAAAAAAAAAGTATTTGGAAATGGGCCATCAAGACTCATCCTGGAGGTGCCCTGTGTTCCCCAAATCAGTTAACTTAAATGGAATGTTACTATTGTGATTTTTTTGTGTGTGGATATGTTACACGTTTTTATGTACTTTTTTTTAAGGGTTCTTGTTTCTTTCACTCAGCATTATGTTTGTGCAATTCACCCAAGCTGGTGCATTCTGACAGAGATCTCTGTTTCAAATATCCCTGTGATATTCTGTTGACACTGGGTAATTTGCAAGTGGCCATTATGAAGAATACTGCTGTGAGTATTCCAGTACATTCCTTAAGTGAACACAGAATAATGTTCTTAATTCTAACAGTTTAGCAAGCAGGGGTGTTTATTTCTTACCCTGTTCCCCATCATCCAACTGATCACCAAGGCCTATCCATCTACTTCTTCGGCGTGATGCCCGACCCAGCCATCCATTTTTTGACTGATTACAGTGACTACTTACCCTTCTCATGTTTCTCATCTCTTCCAGTTGAGTCTCAGCACCACCAGAATTATCTCCCTGAAACATGCATCAGATTGTATCACTTCCCTGCTCAAAGCTTTCAGGATCCTCAATGCCAATGGTGGGGGGGGGGGGTGGCGGGGGAGGCGGGGCGATGCACAGCTGTGAGTTTCTTATACAATCAGCATCTACTTTGAACAAGCTCCTGCCAACAGTTCCCACTTCATCACTGACTTTATCTCTGTGTCTTTGCATCATACTGGATTAGACCCTTTGCTACTCTGGTGTTCTCTTAGCCTAGAATGACTGTCCTCCTTTTCTGCTAGTATTGAATTTCTTCTCCAGGTTGAAGACCAGACCAGGACCATTTTGTTCCAACAACACCTCCTGCTTCAGTCTCCAGAAAGCCTTGCCCAACAACCTGGTACTTGTCACGTTGTCCATCTCATTCAGTCCAGTTCTGACCTGTTGAATGCTAGGTCCGATAACTGGCCTTGCAGCTTTCTCCACTGCTCAGTCCCTCTTGTGTCTTGTTCTGATGATGAGGCTGTCTTCAGTTATTCTCATCCTGATCAAAGGAATGTATATCTTGGAGCAGTCTCTTGTCAAAGAAGTTTTTCTGTTTTGAGGGGTATGTGGACCCAATTTCTTCTTTATTTGCTATTTCTTTAGAATTCCTGTTTTATAATAAGTTAAAAGCAACTTTTATTATGTAATTACTCCTTTTCCCAGGCAGTTAAACAAGTAAATTTTGATTTCCTCTTCATGAGAAGCCATTTTGTTGTTGTAGTTTTGATGTTTTTAGAGACTAGGTCTGGCTCAGGCTGGAGTACAATTGTGTGATCATGGCTCATTGCTGTCTTGAACTACTGGGCTCAAGCAATCCTCCTGCCTTAGCCTCCTGAGTAGCTGGGTCTATAAGCATGCACCACCATGCCCAGCTAATTCTTAAGAAAATTTTTGTATTAACAGAGTATCACTATGTTGCCCACAATGGTCTCAAACTCTTGTCTTCAGCAACCCTCCTCTCTCAACCTCTCAAGTAGCTAGGACTGTCCCTAGAACATCTTGGAGTCTGAAAGGTCCCTTGCCCTGGAATTCAGTTCAGGTTGCAGAGAATTTTCTAAAAAAGCTAGAGCAATACAAAACCAGAGATTCCCTTTCCCAGTCAGCCTGATGGAATTGATATTCTCTCCTCTTCGAAATCCTCTCTGTTCCTCACCTTGGGGCCCCCAGCGCTGAACCAATACCTTTTCCTACCTGCAATGGAGTAATTATCTGCATATATAGAAGACTCATTATTCTGCCCTATCTTGCAGGCTATCCACCTGTCTTCTTACCCCTAGCACCTAGCACACACCTGGTCTGTAGAAGGCCCTTAATACATGCTTACTGGTTGAATAAATGAATTTTTTGATTTTTGAATGGGCAGGTAAAAGTCTTTTGCACTTGTGAGATGACTTCAATGTTTATCATTCTAGTTTATAAATTGATAGGAGAAAAATTAATTGATTCTATAAATTGTGTTTATTAATATCTAATACATTTCAACAGTCCTAAGGACATTGAAACTGGCAGTGTATTTTAAGATGATGAGGCCCATACCCTGCCCTTGCTTTGTGTTCAGTTTCAAGTGTGATTTATGACTGCTTCCTTTGTGTCAGGGGTTATGAGGAATGCTATGCATTTCTTGTCAGTTTCCATTTTCATTCCTTTGTGTATAGTTCAAGGAAAGTTCCAATCCTCAACAAATACACACTCAAACAAACAAAGGATCCTCCCAAGACTAGTGGGGAACTCATATACATGGATTGAGAAAGACATAAGGGGGTATTTCTTTATATGAACCAACGGCAACATTAGTAGGGTTTTAATCAATAGCCCCTCTTATTAAGATGACATCCAACCAACTTATCAAACAAATAGTCGCTTGACACCTGTGCTAGGCACTGGTGGCACAATGGTGAACAAATATATACTTTCGTACTCTCATGGAAAAATATGTTTTCTGGGACAGCCAGACAAAACAGAAAGAAGGCAGGTAAACAAGCAAATGACTTAAAATGCTTCCAAAATGTGATGGTAATAAGACCATATTTCATTGATTTGTAAGACACATTTCTTTTCACCTTTTAATATTGTTGAAGTTGTGATGTCTTAAAGTGGGAATATGTGTTTAATATATTGTTTTTCCCCCCGAGAAGTTATTAAATTGATGCTTTGACTTCCGATCAATGGTGTCTCAGAATGGAGGAAATATGGTAATAATAAAAGCTCACATTTATCGAACGCTATGAGTCAAGCTCTGAGTAGCTCATGTTGTAGCATTGTCTCTTTTATTCTGGATAACAACCAAATGCAGCATGTGGATGTATCTCTACTTTATAGGCAAGGGAAATACATCTCAGGGAGGTGAGTTGCCTGGTTTAATGTTGAACACCTGGAGGAGTCAATATTTGAACCCTGGCCTTTTTGACTCTGCCTTCCCCTGCCCTGTGCCTTCTAGGGGTAGCTGGTATAAAGCAACCAATAACATCAAAATTTTTCAAGTACTTCCAGGACAGCTACATGGTTTTCATATATCCAGGAGGTATACCCCAAGAACTAGTAGATCCATGTACGCACTTCACAGAAACACACAGCAAAGGCAATACCCACAGAGCCTGTATCCTCCAGAATCTTGAAGCAAGAATTGGGGCATCCACCTTGTTCAGGAATCCTGGGACCCTTTGACCTGCTCTGCTGAGTATTAGAAGAGAGGAGGTCAGGACAACCCTCTTTCAGGTCCCCTCTGACTTGGGAGCTTGTGCTATCTTGGGATCCTTTTGGAAGCAGTAAACCAAGTGAGAAAACTCTGAATCATACTGGAGGAGGATAGAGTTTGTGAGCAAGGTACCAGAGGTGTCCTCTAAACCAAGCCAACTCCAGAGATGTTAAGTAACTTGCTCAGGATTTCCAGGGCCAGTTAGGGAATCAGAAGTAGGTCCCTGCTCTTCTAGCCCCAACCAGGGCTCCTCCCTTTTACCCGTGTCTTCTCCCTCCTGCCCCCTCTTCCTTATCCTTACCTTCTCCTTCCTTTTTTTCTTTCCCCTTCTTTCTCTTCTTTCCTCCCTTTCTCCATCCTTTCCTTTCTGTCGCCTTTCTCTAAAGATGGGCCTAGCAGATTGAAAGGTCATTACATAACTTTGCTGACAAAAACAGTAAAGAGTAGTAGCTGAAATGGAAAGTTCTGGAACTTGAAAATATGATGAACCACTAAGATTAGTTTGGGATTGATTTATGTGACTAAATAGTTAATATGCTCAAAGGAGTTTTAAAATGTGAGACTTGTAATTAATATTTATAGATCTAAGTGATGAGAAATGACCAAAAAAGAAGCCTGTTGGGATGGCATAAAGAGTTGAAAATCCCCTGAGATAACACCGGCGAGAAGGGGGCAGGGGTGGTGCCAGTGTGTTAGGAGAGGTTCACTTTAGCTGCCACTGCAGAAGGAATTCCAAACAGGAGTTCTAGGGGAGCTTGGGTGCTATAGCAGGGGTGTGAAGGACTTGGAGGCAATTTCCACGCTCATTGAATTCATCTCACACAGGCTGGACTGATTTGGGTTATACTGAGCTGGAGAGTTGACGAGAGAACAGAACTCCAGCACATGAACTAGTAACCTATTTAGAAAATGTGTGAAAGATTCAGAGATGGAAGGCCCTTGAGTCTGGCAAGCTAGGCAGCTGAAAGGAATGCAGAGGCAGAGAAGGACTTCTGGAAAAATGGGAGCTTGTCCATCGTGCCTGGGTGCTCTACCAGAACCAGCTCTCTTACTGGCCCAAGAGAGGACATGTTTGTGGTTACAAATCTGCACTTGGTAGGTTAGCATTTCTGGAGACCTCATCTCCCTTCAATGTGAGAAATTTATATATATTCCATTAAACTGAATTCTTCTAGCCAGGATATAGCACACTGTCTCGCAACTTCCTCATTGCTAAATGGATGTTTAAGAGCCTGTCATTAGCTTATAAACATAGATGCAGAAGGAGAAACTAATTTTAAAAAATGGTGGCGTTTTGGCCTTAAAGATAAATTTCAGAATGATTATTCACTTCACAAAAGAATATTTTTTATTGAAAACAAAGGCTTCAGCATAAGTATTTTTATAAAGACAAGAAACAAAATGACTAAAAATTTTAAAAAATGCAGTAGAAATTTTAAACTTTATATTTTAAACATGTATATAGTGTATAAACCAAGCCTGCCTCGCCTGCACATATGCAGTGAACTTTTCTATACTTTTCATTCATTCATTCATTCATTCAGCAATACAAGAGATGGTCAAGCAGCACCAAAAGCAAAGAAATAAAATGGTAGCCGGGCTCGGTGGCTCTGCCTGTAATCCCGCGCCTTGGGAGGCTGAGGTGAGTGGATTGCCTGATCCCGCGGGTTCGAGACCCGCCTGGGCAAGTGAGACCTCATCTCTACAATAAGTCAAAAAATTAGCTGGGTGTGGTAGCGCGCGCCTGTAGTTCCAGCTACTTGGAAGGCTGAGGTGGAAGGATCGCCGGAGCCCAGCAGGTCGAGGCTGCGGTGGCCGGGAGCGGCCACTGCACTCCAGTCTGGGTGACAGAGTGAGACTCCAAC
>CAUYQG010131040.1:0-11305 GCA_963574415.1 Tarsius wallacei
TTTTTTTTTTTTTTTTTTTTGAGTTGGAGTCTCACTCAGTCGCCCAGACTGGAGTGCAGTGGCCGCTCCCGGCCACCGCAGCCTCGACCCGCTGGGCTCCGGCGATCCTTCTGCCTCAGCCTTCCAAGTAGCCGGAATTAAAGGTGCATGCTACCACACCTGGCTAATTTTTTATTTATTGTAGAGATGAGGTCTCGCTAAATTGCCCAGGTGGGTCTCGAACCCGTGGGCTTAGGCAATCTACTCACCTCGGCCTCCCAAAGTGCTGGAATTACAGGCTGAGCTACCGATCCCGGCCAGTTCTCAATTTTTAATGTAAGTATGTATTGCTTGGGGTGGGAAAAGTTTTAAAATGTTAGACACGGCCGGGCTCGGTAGCTCAGCCTGTAATCCCAGCCCTTTGGGAGGCGGAGGCGAGTGGATTACCTGAGCCTGCAGGTTCAAGACCAGCCCGGGCAACTTGGCGAGACCTCATCTCTACAATAAAAAAAAAAAAAGAATGTTAGACTCCCAAATCTTGCCCATCTATTTGGATTTAGCACTCTGGGTAGGCCGAGGACCCTGCTTTCCACAAGCAGCCTGCTGATTCTGACACGGGGATCTGTGGCAGGTCGTCCGCAGTGATAGCTGCAACAATCCCTCCCATGGCTGTTCCCACACCCTTTTATGTGACTTAACCACTCCTCTGCCCAAGAGATGGAGTCCATTTCTGTGGCTTCCTTAGACCTACCAACATCCTTTGAAGTGTTGTCATGGGGCATCTGACCCTTGACCTCAAGAGGCTTTGCATTTTCAATATTCATCCTTTTGGAACTCGTCTTCCGTGTAACAAAGTTGCATCAATTTTTCTGGAGACATGGAGGGAGAGAGGCACAGCCAACAGCCAGCACCAAACCACCAGACACAGTGTGGATCTGTCTAGGTCCAACTGGAAGAGCAAAAGCACACAGTACTTTAAACAGGAAAAGTTTAGTGTAATGAATTATTATGCTGGACACAGTGGCTCATGCCTGTAATCCCAGCACTTCGGGAGGCCAAGGTGGGAGGATCACTTAAGGACAGGAGTTTGAGACCAGCCTGGGCAATATAGCAAGACCCTTTCTATACAAAAAAATTTTTTTTAATTAGCCAGGTATGGTGGTGCTTGCCTGTAGTCCCAGTTTCTTTGGAGTCTGAGGAGAGAGGGTCACTTGAACCCAGGAGAATGACACTGCAGTGGACTATGATTTTTTTTAAAGTGAGAGTCTTACTCTCTCACCCAGGCTGGAGTGCAGTGGCATAATCATAGCCACCACAGCCTCGACCTGCTGGGTTCAGGCGATCCTTCTGCTTCAGCCTTCCAAGTAGCTGGGATAACAGGCTTGTGCCACCACGCTCAGCTAATTTGTTTATTTACTGTAGAGATGAGGTCTTACCAAGTTGCCCAGGTTAGCCTCGAACTCCTGAGCTCAGGCAATCCTCTTGCCTCAGCCTCTCAAAGTGCTGAGATTACAGCCGTGAGCTACCGCACCCGGCCAGTGAGCTATGATTGTGCCACTACACTCCAGCCTAAGCAACAGAGCGAGAACCCCCCATCTCTAAAAATAAAATAATATAAAATAAAAACAATTATTAATTATAATGGAGATTGGAATAGCAAGCAATTGACTAATAAGAAGTAAAAGGCCACTTAGAAACCTAGAAATCAGCCGAGTGCGGTAGCTCACACCTATAATTCCAGCACTTTGGGAGGCTGAGGCAAGAGGATTGCCTGAGCCCAGGGATTCAAGACCAGCCTGGGCAACTTGCAGAGACCTCATCTCTATAATAAATCAAAAAATTAGCCGGGTGTGGTGGTACACGCCTGTAGTTCCAACTACTTGGAAGGCTGAGGCAGAAGGATCCCCTGAGCCCAGCAGGTCGAGGCTGTGGTAGCTGTGAGCGTGCCACTGCACTCTAGCCTGGGCAATAGAGTGAGACTCCAACTCAAAAAAAAAAAAAACAAAAAACCTAGGAATCACAGCCGCCATCTTTAGAGCACTGGAGAAAGAGTTCCCCTGGGGACTGAAATCCAGTTTGTTTGAAAGGGCATGGACTTAGCCGAGCTCCGTGGCTCAACCTGTAATCCCAGCGCTTTGGGAGGCTGAGGTGAGTGGATTGCCTGAGCCCGCGGGTTCGAGACCCACCTGAGCAACTTGGCGAGACCTCATCTCTACAATAAATAAAAAATTAGCTGGGCGTGGTAGCGCGTGCCTGTAGTTCCAGCTACTTGGAAGGCTGAGACAGAAGGATTGCTGGAGCCCAGCAGGTCGAGGCTGCAGTGACCGGAAGCGGCTACTGCACTCCAGTCTGGGTGACAGAGTGAGACTCCAACTCAAAAAAAAAAAAAAAAAAAAGAAAGGGCATGGACTTACCTCACTAAATGACAGAGCAGGCACTGGGTGTCATGCCAGGCCAGAGGAACTTGGTGGAAATCGTGCTCTGAAAGTGGTTAGAGATGTGCCTCTCCGGGACCAGGAAAGCTATTCACAGGGAAATGTCTCACTGAAGACGAAATCACTTCAGAGGGATTCTTGGGGAAGCTGCTGGCCCCCAGAAGCTGCTGGCCACGGTGCCCAGTAGGAGCCTGCAGCTGGAGAAGCCTTTCAAGGGGCAGGATTTGGGCATGATGGAGCACACACTGCCAGAGCCTGGTCAGCCAGGAAGCAGAATCTTTTCTTCAGTGTTCCTCCAGGATCCTATACTGACCAAGCTGAACATCCATCCTACCCACTGGCAAAGAAAAAGACACCTCAGGGCCCATTTTAATAGAGTAGGCAAAAAGGGTAAATTTGGAGCTAAGACAGTGAATCAGTAACCAGCACAGGCCATCGTGGAGCATCTTGCCTCCGTCAATCTGTAAGATTACAGCTGCATGAGAACCCTAGATGAGACTAGCAGAAGAGCTGTCTAGCTGAGCCCAGCTCAAATTGCAAAAGCTCGGAATTATGAGCAAATAAATTTGTTGTTTTTAAGTCTTACATTTTTGGGTAGTTTGTTTACATAAAATATCATAATACCAATATTGCAAGCAAGCTGGACTGTCTTCCATTTCCTACTTTTGTGACTTTCTTTGTGTTAGTCCCTCTGTTCAAAGTGACATTCTTGGGCGGAGCATGGGAGCTCATGCCTGTAACCCCAGCACTTTGGGAGGCCAAAGTGGGAGGATCACTTAAGCCCCAGGAGTTCGAGGTTGTGGTGAGCTGTGATTACATCACTACACTCCAGCCTGGGCAACAGAGTGAGATCTTGTCTCAAAAAAAAAAAAAACCCAAAAAACAAAAACCAAAAATCAGGGCCAGGCACTGTGGCTCACACTTGTAATCCCAGCACTTTGGGAGGCCAAGGCAGGAGGATTACTTGAACCCAGTAATTCGATACCAGCCTGGGCAACATGGCAAGATCTCGTCTTTACCAAAAAAAATAATAATAATTAGCCAGTCATGGTGGTGGCATGCCTGTAGTCGTAGCTACTTGGGAGAATGAGGCAGAAGGACTGCTTGAGCCCGGAGTTCAAGGCTATGGTGAACCTGTGATCATGCCACTACACTTCAGCCTGGATGACTAAGTGAGACCCGACTCAAAAAACAGAAAAAAACCAAAGTGACGTTCCTGGCGATCTCTCCCAGAGATAACCTGCAACTGCTGATTAACATTTTTTGACCTGAAGCACACATGTAGAAAAGTACACAAGTCATAAATGTACATCCTGATTCATTTTCCCCAAGTGCTGCCCCTCCCACTCACTTCCAGGAACTAACCACGCTTCCCAAGGGTAAGCACTGTTCTGACTTTTTATGCCAGCAGTTAGTTTTGCCTGGTTTTACACTTTGCATCCATGTGTCATACGATGCATTCTCTCTTGTGTCTGACTTCTTTTGCTCAACTTGTATCTGTGAAATCCATCTGTGTTGCTACTGTGTAGATATGGTTTATTTTTATTGCTGCATAGTTTTCAATGTTGTTAATATACCATCATTTGTATATCCATTCTATTGAAGTATATTCAGACTGTTTCTCGTTTGGGGCTTTTGTGGAAGGTGCTGCTTGCATATACCTTTCGGTGAACATATGTATGCATTCCTAGGAGTAGATTGACTGGGTTATAGATTATTCTCATAGTATATTGAAGCAAAAGTCAGGCGCGGTGGCTCACACCTGTAATCCCAGCACTTTGGGAGGCAGAGGCGAGAGGATTGCCTGAGCCCAGGGAATTGAGACCAGCCTGGGCAACATGGCAAGACCTTGTGTCTACAATAAATTTAAAAAATTAGCTGGGCATGGTAGCACGCGCCTGTAGTCCCAGCTACTTGGAAGACTGAAGCGGAAGGGTCGAGGCTGTGGTGGCCATGAGTGTGTCACTGCATTTCAGCCTGGGTGACAGAGTGAGACTCCAACTCCAAAAAAAAAAGAAACAAAAACATCAAAATATAAATGATATGCATGGATTAATCTCAACCACATGAAAGGAGAAAAAACCAGACACTTGAACATGAAGTAAAAAGGCATTAGAAGAGAAAATGTTTTTAATGTTGACAAGGTTGATAAGTAAAGGGAATGAGAGTGAGTTTTGCCTCTTAACAGTCTGTCTCTCCCAATTATTATATAATGACTTATATAATAATAAAAATGTGGGCACTTCAGCTTTGCATGTATTGCTTTATGTATTTATTTATTTAGAGTCGAAGTCTTACTCTGTTGCCCTGGCTAAAGTGCTGTGGCATGGTCATGGCTACTGCAGCCTCGACCTGCTGGACTCAGGTAGTCCTTCCATCTCAGCCTTCCAAGTAGCTGGAACTACAGGTGCGTGCCACCACACCTGACTTTATTTTTTTTGCTTTTCTGTATAGATGAGGTATTGCCAAGTTGCTGGTCTTGAATCCCCGGGCTCAGGCCCGCCTCTCGCCTCTGCCTCCCAAAGTGCTGGGATTTCGGGCGTGAGCCCCCACGCCTGGCCCGTGTATTGCTTTTATAATCAAAAGAAACATTTGATCCCATTGTCCAAAGTCTTGTTCAAATGTCACTTCCCTCCAAGCAACTGTAGCACAATCAGACTGCCACATCCATCCAATGTCCCATTCCATGTGCACACACCCTGGGGCACAGATTCATTCCAGGAGCACAGCATCCTGCCTAAAGATGGCCTTTCCTTGCAACCACAGACGTTGTATTAGCCATTCACGTGTCTCAAAAGGTCATCTCCACTTGCCATTAAGATACAAAGCTGGTATACTATTCCATTCCAACTTGAAAACACCTGATGCTGAAAGAGGCTGGGCAACAGGACTGTTGCCACTCAGCAAATCATTGGTAGAGGCATTTAAAATAGCTCATTCAAGGCATGGTGGCTCATGCCTATAATCTCAGCACTTTGGGAGGCTGAGGCTGGAGGGTCACTTGAGCCCAGGAGGTTGAGACCAGCCTGGGCAACATAGAACCTATCTCTACAGAAGATAAAAAAAAAATTAGCTGGGTGTGGTGGCACACACCTGTGGTACCAGCTACTCGGGAGGCTGAGGTGGAAGGATTGCCTGAGCCCAGGAGGTCGAGGCTGCAGTAAGCCACGATCATGCCATTGCACATCGGCGTGGGTGACAGACTGAGAATCAAACTCAAAAGAAAAGAAAATGGCTCATTCAAGAAAGAGGTATCTGGTCAGGTGTGGTGACACATGCCTGTAACCCCAGGACTTTGGGAGGCTGAGGTGGGAGGATTGCTTAAGTTTGGGAGGTGGAGGCTGCAGTGATCTATGATTGCTCCACTTCACTCCAGCCTGGGTGACGGAGCAACACCCTGTCTCAAAGAAAAAAATGAGAGGGGAGGGAGGGGGACATCTGGTGCAAACCATATAACCTACCAAGTATAGTTTGAACAGAGCAAAAGGCAGGGGTGGGGATGAAGGACAAAGTAAAAATGTGGACACTTCAACTTTGCACGACGAGCTGTGTGACTTTAAGAGAGCATACTTACCTCTCTGATCTTCAGTCTTCTATCTGTCACACTGGAGGGATGAGAGTGAACTAATTTCCAGGATAGCAAATGGGATTTGACTCTGGTTAATGGGTGGGAGCCACCTGGAGCACTACCTCAAGAAAGAGTATGAGAACAGGCCCAGGCTTGGTGAGTGATTCCGGCCACAAGCAGGGGATCTGAAATTGGTATTTGTTAGACAGTTCTCTTTCCTGGACAGATTGATCTTCAGGATCCTTTCCAGCCCTGTGCCTGGCATTCCCAATTTCAGATCCATTCATGTGTCTGGTGGGCATATGTTCATCCTATAGGCAATCTTCTCAATTCCAAAGGGGAAGGAATTGTAATTATCTTTCAAACAATAGACTTTGTCTCCAGCAGCGGATGTGATGTATATTTAAATAATCTGTAAGTCTCTCAGAGCTCCTTGGAGATGGAAGCGTCTGCATACAAAGTGTTAATTACATCATCATAATCATTCTTTTGAGATAAATTATATTATGACAATTACCATCTTTGACAGCCTTCCCTGTCTGCACGGTGTCCTCTCCTCAGGCTGAAAGTGGTCCTGGGAGGTGAGTCTGTGTCCTGGCTGGCCATCGAGGCTGGGTGAGTCATAAAGTAGATAAAGAAGAATGTCCTGAATATAGTCCCACCGTCCCAGGGGCCCAAGACAGTCTTATTTGTTGGCTCTGTCTGGACCCGCCTGGGATGTTACATGGCTTGGGATTCCTGGTCTGTGGTTAACCTTTGTCTTATCTTTTTTTCTTTTTCTAAATTTTTTTCGAAGAGATGAGGTCTCGCTCCTGACCTCCAGCGATCCTCCAGCCTCAGCTTCCCAAAGTGCTGGAATTATAGGTGTAAGCCACCGTGCCTAGCCTACATTATCTTTGAAGCAAATATACTACAGCCATCAGGAGAGTAGTAGGGGGGTTGTCTCACCAATTTAAGTAACATATATGTTGTATGTTCACAACTGTTGAAGAAAGTCATTAACAAAATGGCAAGTTAGGACATCATGTTGATCTAGCCAGGCTGTCTGTCAGTAACACAGACTCTGTTTTCTTTTCCTCCTTCCCTCCCTCTTTCCCTCCTTCCTTCTTTTCTTTCTTGCTCTTTCTTTCTTTTGACAGGAGCTCAGGATCACCCAGGCTGGAGTGTAAGTGGTACAGTCATAGCTCACTGTAGACTTGAATTCTTAGGCTCAAGCAATCCTCCCACCTCAGCTTCCTGAGTTCCTGGGACTACAAGCATGTGTCAACATGCCTGGCTAAGTTTTTTGTTTCTTGTAGAGATGGGTTCTTGCCATGTTGCCCAGGCTGATCTTGAACTCCTGGCCTCAAGCGATCCTTCTACCTTGTCTTTCCAAAGTCACGGGTGTGAGCCACGGCACTAGGCTTTTAACCTCTGTTTTCTCATCCACAGAATGGGTTAAATATAGTACCTACCTCAAAGGATTATTACATGAGATAATTCATGAAAAACCCAAGTGGCTTGCACACGTACGAAATCTTGCTCTTATGATCCTGAAATCAATTAGCAGTGATTTCAAGTTATGGACAAAATAAAACCTCAAAATATGAATTCACCTTATGTCAATTTTGTGGACACCAAGACAGAGGCTGGCTGGGATAGGATGAAGTTTGGTTGTTATTTTAATAAGTATCAAAATGTTCCCTTAAAAAATTTAGAGAATACAGATCAGCAAGAAGAACAAAGTCAACACTCAGAAATAACGTTAATCTTTTGGTGTGTGTCCTCATGATAATAATTTGCATATATTATAATAGAAAAGGACGTTTGACAAAAATAGGACCATACTAGCAGGCTGCTTTGTAACCAACTGTTTTTCTTTTCTTTTTTTCTTTTACATCTTTCTCTTCTTTTAATTGTAAAGATGTTTGGTACAATTCAGGATTAGGTGTACAAGTGGTCATCGTACAGGTAAACTCTTTAGTCCCTATTTTGCCTGGTTTGAGATCAGGTACCCTTAATGATGTTGTGTCTTCCCCCCACCTCCCGCCACCCCAGCAGTATGTAACCAGCTAGTTTTCAATGAGTTTTCCCATTGATTTTTTAAATACTCTTTAAAAAACAAATTGTAGTATTGTGATGAAAGACGCATAACATAAACTTGACCTTCTCTAACTCTCTTAAGTGTACGTTCAGTAGTGTTCAGTATATTCACATTGTTGGGAAACAGTTTTCCAGAACATTTTTATCTTGTTAAACCAAAACTCTGTGCCCATTAAAAAACAAATTCACTTTTCTTTCTTTTTCTTTTTTTTTTTTTTTCTTGAATTAGAGTATCACTCTGTTGCCCAGGCTGGAGTGCAGTGGCACACTCATGGCCACCACAGCCTCTACCTGCGGGGCTCAGGCAATCCTTCCACCTCAACCTTCTAAGTAGCTGGAACTACTTGGAAGTGTACACTACCACCCCCGGCTAACTTTTTTGTTTTACTGTAGAGATGAGGTCTCACCAAGTTGCCCAGGCTGGTCTTGAACCCTGGGCTCAGGCACTCCTCTCGCCTCAGTCTCCCAAAGTACTGGGATTACAGGCCTGAACCACCACGCCCAGCCGCTTTTCTTCTCCTTCTAGGCCCTGGTAACCACCATTCCACTTTCTGTCTCTATGAACCTGAATACCTTGGACACCTCATAGACATGGAATTGTACAATAGTTGTCCTTTTGTGGCTGGCTTATTTCAGTCAGCATAATGTCCTAAAGTTCATCGTGTTGGAGCCTGCGACAGGATTTCCTTCCTTCTGAAGGCTGAATGAGATTCTGCTGTGTGCACATCTCACACACGACTTATCCATTGATGCACATTTGGGTTGTTTCTGTGTCTTGCTGTTGTGAACAGTTCCACAGCGAGCATGGGTGTACACGTGTCTCCTCAAGACACCACCTTCAAGCCTTTCGTATCTCCACCCAGAAGTGAGATTGCTGGACCCCAGGGCAGTTCTGTGATTCCTCTTTTGAGGAATTCCATGCTGTTTTCTGCGGTGACTGCACCATTGTATGTTTCCACCAACAGTGCACAAGTGTCCTGATTTCTCCACGTCCCCGCCATCTCTTATTTTAACAGTAACCGTTCTAGTGAGTGCAAGCTGAGCGTATGGATTGTTTTAACATGACGCTAGGGGGAATGTTTAAAGCACTCAAAAGAACAAATCCGTTTGATAATCTAGAAGCATGGAGTTTTCCTTTTTTTTTGAGTTGGCATCTCACTCCGTCGCCCAGGCTAGAATGCAGTGGCACACCCACAGCTACCCCAGCTGGGCTCTGGTGATCCACCTCAGCCTTCTAAGTAGTCAGAATTACAAGCATGCGCTACCACGCCCGGTTAACTTTTTAAAAATTTACTGTAGAGATGAGGTCTCGCCAAGTTGCCCGGGCTGGTCTCGAACCCATGGGCTCAGGCAGTCCACTCGCCTTGGCCTCCCAAAGTGCTGGGATGACAGGCTGAGGCACCAAGCCCGGCCGAGTTTTCCTTTTTAGGTATAAATGACTAACTGTCCTGAAACTTGGCAAATTTCATGTCACAGAACATCCTGTGATATGTGGGCTCCCCTCTCCCCTCCCTCCCCTTCGCACGCGAAGGTAGGTGATTCGTCCTGCAGCAGGTCAGTCCTCAGTCCTTGCTTCTTCCTCCTCAAAACCCTCTTCCCAACTGCCCTCAAGGCTCTCTGATCCCTCCTGATGCCCCATCCCGCCCCTGCCCTCCTCTTAAACGAGGGGTTCTCCAGTTTTCCAGCTCTGCTCTATCCCCTTCCCCGCGGCCCTCCCCTTCAGAGTCCTGAACCCTTTCCAGAGGAACCTTCTCCAGATGTCGCTCACACTGCTGGGTCACAGAAACCCTCGGACCCTTGTCGTCAGCTCCAGGCCTCAGTGAGCCTCCTCCAAGAAGTCCCTCAGGAGGAAAATCCCTTGAGTTCTGTGGGTCTAGGACAAACAAAATGGGTCGGAGGCAGAAGCACATCACAGGCACAGAAAGTCACACACCCTGGGCTCTGCAGATCTGATGAACACAACTACAACAAAGTAAATCATGTGTATGTGTGTGCACGTTTGTGTGCGTGTGTCTGGGTGGGACACTGGAAGTTGTCGTTCTCATAGGGTTTTGGACCCCTAATGCACACCCCACACTGAGTCACCCTGTTGAGGAGTCATGCATCCTGTCCTCGCCACCTGAGCCCCACATGCCAGGCGACATCTTTTTTTTTTTTTGAGTTGGAATCTCACTCTGTCGCCCAGGCTGGAGTACAGTGGCATGCTCCTGGCCACCGCAGCCCCGACCTGCTGGACTCCAGTGATCTTTCTGCCTCAGCCTTCCAAATAGCCAGAACTAAGGGTGTGTGCTACCACACCCAGCTAGTATTTTTTGATTTATTATAGAGACAAGGTCTCACCAAGTTGCTTGGGTGGGTCTCGAACCCGTGGGCTCAGGCAGTACACTCGCCTCAGCCTCCCAAAGTGCTGGGATTATAGCCTGAGCCACCGAGCCCGGTCTGCCAGGTGACATCTTAACCCATCCTCTTAAGGGATGGCAGGGTGTAACAACAGTGTCGAGACACTGCCTGAGAGACGGGCTCCAACAGGGTGCCTTCCTAAGGACTTTTCTTGAGCCCTTTAGACCATATATCATTTTTGCCCTAAATACTGACCTAAAGAGACGCCAAACCCCTCATGAGATAGTACCATCTCACCATTTAAAAAATTTATGAAGTTATGGTCAAGTATTCTGGCTCATGCTTGTCATCTCAGTGGGGTGGAAGGATTGCTTGAGGCCAGGAGTTCAAGATCAGCCTGAGCAACATAGTGAGATTCCATCTCTACAAAAAATTAAAAATTAAAAAAAAAAATTAGCCAGGTGTGGTGGCAAGCGCCTATAACCCTAGCTACACAGGAGGCTGAGGTGGGAGGATTGCTTGAGCTCAGGAGTTTAAGACCAGCTTGGGCAACATGGTAAGACCTGCTTCTACCAAAAGAAAAAAATGTAAAAATTGGCCAGGTGTGGTGGCATGTGTCTGTAGTCCCATCTACTCAGGAGGCTGAGGCCGGAGGATTGCTTGAGCCCAGGCAGTTGAGGCTGCAGTGAGCTATGATTGCACCACTGCACTCCAGCCTGGGCAACAGAGTGATACTTTGTCTCTAAAAAAATAAATGAGGAGAAAGAGAAGAAGAAGATGAAGAAGAAACTAAATTTGCAACTGGACATGTTTTTTTTCTTCTTCTTCTTCTTTTTTTCTTGAGTTGGAGTCTCACTCTGTCGCCCAGACTGGAGTGCAGTGGCCGCTCCCGGCCACCGCA
>CAUYQG010131042.1:0-30000 GCA_963574415.1 Tarsius wallacei
GAGACCCGCCTGGGCAACTTGGCGAGACCTCCTCTCTACAACAAATCAAAAATTAGCGGGGCGTGGTACCGCTCGCCTGTAGCTCCAGCTACTTGGAAGGCTGAGGCGGAAGGATCGCCGGAGCCCAGCAGGTCGAGGCTGCGGTGGCCGGGAGCGGCCACTGCACTCCAGTCTGGGCGACAGAGTGAGACTCCATCTCAAAAAAAAAAAGAAAAAAGAAATTCCTAATCTAAGAAAATTTTTTATTCTAACCTTTCTCTTTGCATATATTTGTATGTATAGAGCAATTACATATATGTATTGTATATTCATATATAGTTTGTGTACATATTATATATGTGTATGTTTATATACATATGCCTTTATAACCTCAGATCTATTTTCTTGTTCATGACTTTCCTCTAAGCTGTACCCTTAAAACCACTGATTGTACTTCAAGGGCTATATTTTACATTTCTAGAATTTCTAATTGATTCTTTTTCAAGTCTATCTGCATCTTGTTTTTAATGTTTTCTTTTTCTCTTTTTAAGCTTTAATCATTTTAAACCTTACGTATCTCATAATCTTCCTTTGATAGTTCAATTATCTGAAATTCCTTGGAGTATATTCTGCTGTTTTACTCTTTGATAAATCTCTCAAGGTGGACTGTTGTCTTGTGTATTTTGTAGTTCTGGATAGTGAGTTCATGTCTAATAGGCTTCATCTGGAAGCATCATGTGTGGCCTGGGATGAGGTTTTATCACACCAGATTTGTTCTCAGTTTACTTCTACAGGAAACATTGACATCTAAGTGTGGGATTTTTAGTGCCATGCAGTTTGGACACTGAGCTCATATGAGGTGCATGTCTATGATTAAATTCTTTGGGGAGGTTTACTTTCCACCCTGTACCCAAGCCTAGATAGATAAGATTTCTTCTTTTCTCTTTGTGCTTGCAAGCAGATTATTTGAGTCTACCAATGCATAGAAGGGATAGCCTCTAAATGATCCTGTATTTACATAAGAGATTTAGTCTCAACTCTCCACCTCCCTCCAGAATTTCCAAGGCCTTGTCTTCTGTGCCTCTAGATTTCTGAGACCATAACCACCTCCCCAGCCCACTCCAACCCTACCTCCTGCCATGTTAGCTCACCCTTTCATACCACGCAGGCTTGCAGCTCTCTCCTCCTTCTGGCAGCCCTGGTGATCTCTCTTACTTTCTTCCAAACTCAACTATTAAGAGTATTTATTTTATTGTATTAGCATTCTAGTATTAGCGGTGGGTAAATTTTCAGGGTATGTATACCATAATAATCCTATAACCAAAAGTCTGTTCTGGGACGTCCTATAGGTATCCTAAAGACAACTTGCTCCAAACCATACTGGTGAATCTCTGCCCAAATTTGGTCCTAATCCATGTTTCCTGTCTCAATTTTTCAAACCAGAAAGTCGTCCTGTTGGCTTCTTCACCTTTCCTGTCCAATTAATCACCAAGCCTTATTGAGTTCTCTACTGAATGTATCCTCCTGTCTCCATCTCCACTGCCCCTTAGTCTAAGACACCATCATCATCCCCTGGATTACTTTGACAACTTCCTAGTTCTCCCTGTCTCCAATCCATTGTTTATACTTCCACAAGAGGAATCTTCCTGATATCTAAATCTGGTAAAGTAACTTTTTTACTTAAAACTATCAGTGAATCACTCTTGGTCTTTAGATAAAATTAAAATGTTTAAGAATCTTTTCTATGATCCATTTCATAGGATCTGCTCATTCCATCATTAATTAATCCAACAAAAATATACTGAACATCTGCTATATATGGGCACTGTACTTAGAACTGAGCATACTGTGTGTATTAGTTTGCTAGAGGTGTCATAACAAATGCTACAGACTGGGTACCACAGACAACAAATTGATTTTCTTACAGTTCTGGAGGCTATACGTCTGAGATCAAGGTGCTGGCAGGGCTGGTTTCTTTTGAGATCGCTCTTATTTTGTCTTTTGTGTCTTCCCATGGTCTTGCCTCTGTGTCCCAATTGTCTCTTCTTATAAACCAGTCATTAGATTAGGGCCCACCCACATAAACTCATTTTATCTTCATTACCTATTAATCTTATTTCCAAACAGTCATATTCTAAGGAACTGGGGACAGGGCTCAGCATGTGAATTTGTGGGGAGACACAGTTCAGCCTGTCACGCTTCAATAAAATGAACCTCACCAAACTCTCTTCTTCTGGCACTTGCCTACTTTCTCTCTGCTTTCCAGATGCTTCTTCGTAAACTCAGTGAGCTCTTTTTTGCCCCAGCGGCTTTGCAAAGACTGCTCCTTTCACTTGGAATGCTTTCCCATCTCCCAACTTTGCTCAACCCAAGACAAGATCTCAGCTTCAATGTCATTTCCTCAGAGAAACATTTCCTGACTCTCAGATTGGGTTTGGTCTCTGTGTTGTGTGTTTTTTTTGCACCCTTTCATACCATTTCCCATAATTCTAATTAAATGATTTACTTTGTAATTACCAAATGTCCTTGATCTTACAATGCTATGAGTTGTTAGATGTACCATAAATTCCAAGATACTTGTAGGGAAGGGGAAAAAATACAACTCTATTAGTCAGCTATTGCTACAATAATGGTGCATTAAAAAAAAAAAAAACCCAAATTCAATGGCTTAAAACAACAAGCATTAATTTCTCCCTCAAGGATCTGTGAGATGCTTGCTATTCACTTGCACAAGATCAGCTTCAGGTTCCCAGCTCTGAGCACCAGGCTGTGAGGTGGAGTGAGGTCTGCTTCATGTATCTTCCAATTCTCCATGGACCAGTGGCTACCCAAGCTATGGTATTCTCACAGTGGATGGCAGAAGCATAAGAGACAAGCAGTGCCTGTTCCGAACCACAGTCTCAGCTCAGAACAGGCACGCTGTCAATCCCACTCAATTCTGTTGGTCAAAGCAAACCCATGGCCAAGCTTAACATCAATGGGTTGGGGAAAGTACTCTGCTTCCTCTAATAGGAGGCACTGCAATGTCACATGGAAAAGGGCATAATCATATAATGTACAGTTCTATAACAGAGCAGAATAGGGAACAATCATTCAACCTGCCAATAATCCAATGTACTAAGGTAAACATTATATACACAAATTTTGTTATTTAGTTACAATAGAGTATTCAGATACATTTATTTATATGATATACCAATGTCTTCCATTTGATGACCAAATCTTCATAGTGTGATCTTAACATATCTTCTGAGTTACTTTTTGTCACCAACAGTTACATACATCATTCTAGTGGCAGTCCTTTACAGAACAAGCCTCGTGGCCTAACCTCTTTATTTTATTTTTTTATTTTGAGGAGGAATTTCATTCTGTCACACAGGCTGCAGTGCAGTGGCACGTTCACGGCCACTGCAGCCTCAACCTGCTGGACTCAGGTGATCCTTCTGCCTCAGTCTTTCAAGTAGCTGGAACCACAGGCATGCGCCACCACACCCGGCTAATTTTTTGATTTATTGCAGAGAAGAGGTCTTGCCAAGTTGCACAGGCTGGTCTCAAACCCCTGGACTCAAGCAATTCTCTCACACTGGCCTCCCAAAGTGCTGGATTACAGGCGTGAGTCACCATGCCCAGCCAGGCCTGACCTCTTTAACACCTTCAGGACCAACTGTGTAGTTTTTAGGCATTCAAAGGAATACCAGGGTTCTATTTGCACTCTCAATCTGGTTAAACTTAGAGACAACCCCCACCCATAACTAACCCTCTAATCACTGAAAATGAAAAAAACTTTTCACACAAATCAACAAGTAGTTTTTAACAGATAATTGTCACCTGAATTACAGTCTACAATGCACAAAGTGGTCATATTGACTTCTCTAGTTTGAAAATTTTACAATCTGCTTCTAATGTCTTTAATTGTACTGTTTGGTATGTGACAGGTAGTTTTTTTGAGTATGTTCCAATAACAAAAGGAAACACAGATTTATCTCCTACTGGGTATCTTCCCTTCTTAGGATTCTGCAAAGGACTTGAGTGTTTCTAGGTGACATTTAAGCACAAGTCCCTTATTTCTCCAAGGTTGAAATATTTGTTTCACTTATAGTAACTTTGTCTTGTAGTACTATTTCCATTTATTGTTTTTTTCTGCATATCCAACAACTTTCATTTCAATGCTACCTTGGAGTCTAATCCTTTGGGAGACATTTGAAAAGACAATTAGAGATTTACATATAAGTTAAAATTCAGCTCCATGTGGTGATAGTAAGGTAAATAACACAACAAAGAAGAAACTTGCTCAACAAGAGATATAATGTCAGCGATATCACAACTTATTCACCCACCTAAAGCTGGAAAATTTCTTTTAATGTGGATTGAAGGATCCATTCCAATGTAGCACTGGAGTGGTCATCTGCAACCACAACTTCCTTGGTTCCCCTACCTCCCTTACCACAAGTGTAGGAAAATGACCTGAGTGGGGTAAACAAGATGTCCTTTTGTCAGGGTCTGATTTGGATGCTGGATATGAGAGGTTCTCTCTCTATTCTGAGGCTGTAAGGATGATGTAAAATACACAAGAGTTATCTTTTCCACTATATTAAGATAGCTTTCCAGAGCAAGAAATTAATCTAGAGGAGATGAGAGAGGGAAAGAGAGAGAGAAAGAGTTTGAGAGTGAGAGAGAGAGACAGGGGGGGCGGGGGGGGGGAGAGAGAGAGAGAGAGGGAGAGAGAGAGAGAGAGAGAGAGAACACAGAAGAGAGAGAGACAGAGAAGAGAGAGAAGAGAGAGAGACAGACAGAGAATAGAGAATGGTGCCTGATCATTGGATCCTTACAATGCCCAAGATCATCTCCCAGGACTTTTTCAATACATAAGCCAAATTTTATGCCTGATTAATGTGAGTTAATTTCTGTCACTTCCAATCAAATGGAGCCCTGGATACTACAAAGAAATAACCTACATGAACAACATCATGATTAAAAAACAAACCAACCAACCACACCAAAGTGCAGCAACCAAAAATAATTTCAAAATGACTCAAGTTCTTCATTTATTTTCTTGAACACTACTAAGGACAAAGAGTCCATCGCTAGTCTTCAAAAGCTCCATTTGACTCCCCATGCAGGGGTTCACACAAAGCAGCTGCTTCTGCTCCTTTATATCTGTCTTCAAATTCCATTCTCTAGTGGAGATAACCTCCTCCCCCAAATTTAACCTTCTGAACTTTTGTTCTCTCTCCTTTTCCTTCCTATGCTTATCCCCAAAGTCCAAAAGAACTTGTCTGTCAAAGCAAGACTCACCTCAGAACACAAGGAATGGAGAAAACCAAGCAGGAAAAGCAGGAAAACTTGTTAGCAAGAAGGGAATGCTGGGGACACCCACACATTCATTTTTGTACCACTGCTTCCCTTATAAAAATATAAAATATGAAATACATAAAAAATAATGTGCTTTTGTCTGAGGTTATACAAATGTTTTAATATTTTTTTTCCTGTCTACTCAATGTCTTCCACATACATATTACGTACTAAATAACAATTTCTGATTAAACTAAGAAGAAATTAATGAATAGAATTACTGGATGAACAAAAATGGAACATGAGAATAAATGTAAAAACAATATATTAATCATATTTGGGAAATTATTACTGAGAAAATTTAAGTTATGGTCAATAAATGCTTGACATCTAGAAGAGTAAAAAATATACTTCCAAAATTCAAGTCATTTTTTCACATATATAAAAAAATTTAAAAAATAAAGTTTAACAAAAATCACTTAACGTAAAAGCAAATCATAGCTCTATTATCTACTATTTATCATCTATCTATCCATCCATCTATTATCTACCTATAATCAAAAGCTATTTAAAATTTAAATAATCCCAGTAGTAGCTATAACCATGAATATCAATTTGATTTTTTTTGTTTGCCAGCAACAGAGACCTAACCTGACTAAGCTAGACACAAATTTGTATGTTTGGTACTGGAAGAAGTTGCAGTATGGGTCACCTACCAAACAGCCACTTGCTCCTTTTGTTTTTGTGAACTTCATCCTAATTTTGTTTGTGGTTTATTTGTTCTTTACCTATATGGCTCAAGGTTAGGCTCTAATTGACAGAAACTATTCTCATTTCTCCTTGATTGCAAAAAGAGAGATAAGAAAAACAAAAACAAACAAAAAACCCCTTCAATACAAAACAAAAAACAAAAAAAACTCTCTTGCATCTGGAAAGAGGCATATGGTAAAGATGTGATGGCTAGATTTCTGCAACCCTTTTGTGACCATAAGGTGAAGAGAAGCTAATGTGTCCAGATGACAGAGTGGAAGGATATAGCAACTCTACGTTCATCATTCTTACTATCTGAAATAATTTTTCTTTACTAAGCAAGTTAGCTGAGTTAGGGCTTTCTGTTTTCTGTACCTGACAGAATCTTAATGGACTGAGAACAATATCAAAGGGGGGCTGGACTTCTAAGCTTAGGATTGGTAGGAATCCCAGGAGTCATGGAGGTTAGGAACGAAACTCCCACAGTTGTCTATTGATGAAAATAGTCTAGTTGGGCTTCTCAGGTCAGATAGACTGGAATACTGATGTCTTTTTATTCCTCTATTCAATTTTCAGGCCTCATTATATTCAATAATAAAGAATTAATTCATCAAACAGAATTTCACACTCTGATAAAAAAGTAGATACAATATGTTGAACAGTCAAAAATATTATGCCCACAACATCAACAATCAGCTGTCTGGTTTTTTGCAAGACCCTCTGCCTCGATTCTTAGTATTCATCCTCAGAGGGTTTCCATTTCTCCCAATTCTCTCCTGTCCCTATTTCCATAAAATTCTCTATCTTTATTTTAAATAATGCCTTCTGTAATGTCACCTTTGACCACCTGCCCTGTGCCTGCATCTCCCAAATGTGGAACTAAACCAAGTCAGTTTTGTGCAGCAGATGTTCAGTGGAGGCTTGGGGTGACAGATAGAGATGACATTGGAGCAAAGACCTTGAATAAAAAGAATGCAACAGTTCACTATATCCTCCTCTCAGGAACTTGCTGTTGGATACAATATCTTTACATTCTAGAGTATGTCCCTTCATCTTATGGCCATTTTATTTTCCTCTTTACCAGTTTGTTTTTTCAGTCTCCTCAAATTCCTATTCATTTCTTAAAGAGTCATTCTTCATCTTCTCCTCAAATTCCAGCTTGTGACCAATGCATGAATATCTAAGGATCCATTAAGGAGCTCTGGCAAGGGATAATCTACTTCAGATTTCTGTTGGTTAAAGTACATAACTCTGTGATAGCTTTGGAATTCGTGTTTCTTTTACAGAATACAAATTTTAGGAAGTGCCTCCCTCCTCACTAGTTTTAGTAAGCAGAAAGGGAGAATTTAAAGATTTATCCTTTCCCACTTCACAGAAAATCCTAAAGAGACTTCTTCTTTTTTTTCTTTCTTCTCTTTCTTCTTTCCCATCCTTTCCAGCTCCTGTTCCTGACCCTTTTCCTCCTTCTCTCCACCCAACACAAAGACTATAATTTTAACCTATTCATAGTTCCACAATTCAAATGAAGGACAAAATATAAAATCCAGTCTAATGGAAAGGGGCAAACTGAGCACCATATGACATAACAACCAATCCCAGCTCTGCAGTGTCCTAGCAGTATGAATTAGTTGCTTCTGCTGAAGTTTGTCATTAAAGCTATGATTTACCTATATCACGAGGGTATTATAAAGATCAAATCAGAGGATAGATGAAAAAGTGCATCTTAAAGTATAAGAGCTACTCAGGTGTAACAGAATGAATACCAGACAGCAGATTCTGTCAACTGAAAGTCCAAGAGAACAACAAGAGCCCGGCTGTTGATTATCTCTGATGGAGGCAGGAATTCCATCAAAGAACGAAGAATCAGAGCCTGAGACTTTGGGGCACCAAGGTCGGAGTGGGGACAACGAAAAGACTTAAACTTGAGTTCGAGAGCTACTAGGATTCCTTTTATTTCTTTTGTAGAGGTCAATTTGATCTCTGCAGTTGCTGCAGGTCTAAACTTAAATCTTACCCTACTCTCTCTCCTTCAAGGCTGCAGGAGCAAAGAGTTAATTACCTTGCTCCATTTGTCTCTCTTTCCAAATTTTCCACATGGGCTTTCTCCTTAATTAGCCATCATACGGAACTGAAGAATATTTGTTATTTATTGTGTATATTACATTTAATGTCTTTTCTTCTTAAATTTTTTTTTTAGTTGGAGTCTTACTCCGTCGCCCAGGCTGGAGTGCAGTGGCATACTTGTGGCCACCCCAGCGTCGACCTGCTGGGCTCAGGCAATCCTTCCATCTCAGCCTTCCAAGAAGCTGGAACTACAGGCGTGCACTACCATGCCCTGCTAATTTTTAGATTTATTGTAGAGATGAGGTCTCGCCAAGTTGCCCAAGCTGTTTTGGAACCCGTGGGCTCAGGCAACCCCCTCACCTCGGCCTTCCAAAGTGCTGGGATTATAGGCTTGAGCCATAGCGCCCAGCCTCTTCTTAATTTTTAAAACGAGTTTATTACTTTCTGTATTTTCTCCTTAAAAAAAAAAAATCAATATTTTTATTGTTGTTTTTATTGTTTGTTTGGTTGCAGACCTCAACTGACTTTTCTTTGGGTCAGTAATTCTTCATAAAAAGCAAAATGAAAAAAAGCTTCTGGCACACCGTAGATAAATCACAAGGAGCAAATAGTTTCCCATACATTTTTCTTATTCTTAATTCCATTCTTTTATCTTTTACCCAATTTAAATATGATACCTATAAATGCCCACTCAGTAATGGTTAAGTTATATGGTTTTACTTCAGGGCTCAATAGTAACTTATTAAAGTATATTTTATAAAGTGATTTGACTGTCAAGATAACATGACTGTAGCAATGACTTATGTGCACACAGCAGGTCATTGCTACAGCTCTAAGTGGGCTCTAAAGGGAGCATAATATCCACACCTACGTGCCCATTTCAATCTTGATTATAGATCTACTGCAATTCATTAGTCTAGGGGAGTTCTGAAGAGTTTATTCATTTTAAGCCTTGTTTAACTTGCTTAGAAATTAACTACTAGCCAAAGTACTCAGAAGGAAAGCATGTCTGAATAATTCCTCCATTTAAAATATCATTACTTTTACACTTATAGTAGAGAACATATAATAGTATGTTATACATAGACTTGTTCATTTCGTATATTTATGGCTTATTTCTAAAATGCAAATGCCTTCAAAACAGAGAATGCCTCTATTCCTTCTCTGTCTCCCACAGTAGGAACATGGATATTTTCTAGTACATGTTTCACTTGAAAATGTTGGACGTGAATGGAAAAACTGGTTCACGTGTGTCAAAAAGGTTCACTTAAAGATTTCCCTTAGCTGTTTAATATCTGAATGCAACCACCTAGGTTCTAGTTGGAAATGACGATGCTTGTAATGAGTATGTCTTATCCCCTCAAAGAAATTTGGAGAGCTCTCTCTGATAAACCTCTTTTATCCCAGGTCTATCTTCTGCTTTTCTCACCTCCCTTCCTCCTTCATGTTCTCCAATCTCTTTTCTCTTTAGCCTTCACATCTTTCTTTTTGGACCCTCTCTTCCTACTCTGTAGGAAAAAGAAGTCTCGTATTTTCTTACTGTAACCCAAAGAAAAATTAGCCTAAGCCTATCTCTAGAACACCAAGAGCCAATGGATTCAGTATTGGGGGTTAAAAAAAAAAAAAAAAATCTGGCAAGAAGTAAAACAAACTTTTAAAATATAACATTTAGATTGAAAAAAATGTATATATAGGTCAGTTTGTTTACTTAGATAAGTTACTCTTAATGTGCTTAATTATGTGTAAGTACATAAGCTAGGTTGGTACAATTTTAGATGAAGCTGCTAAAACTAAAATGTTTGAGAAAAACAGATATTGCTAAATAGTACAGAGAAACCACTTTATACAGCACCATTTTTTCATTGAACACTCAACTGAGAAGTAAAACATCCAGAACATGCCCAGTTTATTGGGAGTTTGTTTTCCTATTTCTGCATGTGTTTATAAAAGCATTTCAAGATGTAGCTTTTTTCCTGATTCTACCTTGCTAAAAAATCAATCAAGCAATCATCATTTGCTGATAGGTGTTTTTATCACATTTTTCAAACCTTTTTCAAGACATCTGAGTTCATCTTTGGTTCCTCCTTCTTGAAAAAGAGACCCCATGGTGTGACACCCTAAAACCACCTTTGGACTTCAAAACTATGGCTGCCTGGAGTTGAAGACCCAGCTCAGAGGTTCCATAGTTTGTACAGCAAGGGAGAGATCCTAACTATGTAACTAGAGTTTGTAACTTAAAAAACAAAACAAAACCCTGTTCATCTGCTGCAAGTAAGTATACTCCTTTTGTTACAGGGCATGCAATTAGATGCATTTGAAATAAAAGGTAAGTCAAATCAGAAGTCTCAGGGACAAGAATGTTCTATTTTAAAACAGAAAGTGTCAACCCTTGTTTTTCAATTCAGAACCAAAGGGTATTTCACAGGTAATTTCTCAGGGCTGATGCTAGCTAATTATTAGCTACCATACCCTGCCTCCCATTCTAAGTGACTATCTCCTGGCAGAAAGACACAGCTAGGAGTGTTTTGTTTCATTTGTCCTTGGAGTTTTTATCAGCATCAAGAAGGTGGACTGAGCCAAAGTTAGAAGAATTCTGGAGCTAAGCAAAAAGCAACACGTTTAACAGCCCCCATTAATTGGGGCTGTTACATGATTAATTTGAGAAAAACAGAAGAGACCGATTTCTTTACAACTCACAGTTGGATGCAATGCACTAAAAGTAATCCTGTAAATTACATTTTAAATCTTCAACATATTCCGAGCAGATAAAATAGTGGCATGATTGACCAAACTCCTTTTAAAAGTACACATATTACGATGCATCATAGTTATAAACAGATGGTATTTGGCCTCCTTCCTATTCTCAACATTTGGAATTTCTAAACTATGTGAATTAAACAATAATATTTTATAAACATACAAGGGATTTTGCTCACTGCTTTGTTAACATAGAAATTATACAATGCTGACATTTATTTAAATTTTAAAAAGTAAACAACAGTGTGCATTGAAATAAAGCAAACTAAAATCAACATAGAGAAGTATGTTCTGTGTGCATATTACCTACAATGGCACTGGCCTTTTAAAGGGAAGACATAATGGGTAGAAGAACAAATTGTAGCTTAGATGGGCCTAATCCTTTGTACGCCAAAGGCTCATTTAACACCTCTCTGTAAACAACGGATATTTATACCATAATTGGCTATTTGACCATCAGTGTTCATTTACTATGTAACCTGCTATTATGGAGTTAAAAGAAGTTCCCCTGCATTGGCTCGTCAGTTTTCATAGTAGTGAAAGTGTCCTCGCAGTTTTAAAAACACTTACACAAATGGGAATCAGTCTGACACTTGTACTCAGAATGAGAAACATTATCATGATATCAATAAGTATATATATTTATTCTTTGGGGGATATTATTGCCAGAAAGAAAAGGAAATGTATCAGATCTTAGTGTCATTTCCTGAGATTCTTTTCTAAAATTACAGCTTTAACCCTTTAGTCGCAGTTTGGAAGGGGGACCCATCTGCTGATTTGATGTACAAAATAGAAGGCACTTGGTTTCCAAACATTATTCTCAGATTTGCAAAGTTGCGCTGTGATGAATAAATAATGAATCAGATATTTCAATCAGTTTCATGATTTTTGAAAGCTCTGGCTACCATTGTTTACAGTCTCTTCTTAAAGCACGTCCCATGTGTTCCTGTCCAGTCTTCCATAGGCAGGCTTCGACAGGCCACCCTTTCCCAACTTCTCTTCCCCTCTGGACTGCTCTCTTACGTTTTTACAACCCACCCACCCATATCTTGAAACCTACAGTTTCAGGAATATTTCAGATCCAAGGGGGAAAATCTTGAGTGACAGATGTCAAGGATGGTCATGAACACTCCAGGTTAGTGTTTCCTATATTTGGTCACAGGTCTGCACTGCTTTTACACACAATCTCTATTGGTGAGAAAGGGAGAGAAGGTTATGCTAAAACCTACATGGACAGAAAGGAAAACGGCACTGTTGAAATCAGGAACGAGGGCATTATTTCTCCTACCCTCGCAGTGCTAAGTGTGTATACTCAAAAAACACTTAATGCTCAATAATAATAGTGTGGCGGGGATTCTAAAATAACAGATACGTCAAAATATTAAAGATTTCCCCAAGTTTTTCAAAAACATAAACTGCAGTTGAGTGACAAATCCGTGTGATGCTTCTAGATCTTCTCCTGTCCAAACACTGCTGAACTCGTCCCCGCTCATCCTTAATAACCAGTTGGTGGTCAGGAGGGGAAACAAAGTCCGCACTAAAAAATACAGGTGTGACGTGAAAACGAAAGCTTCCGGGGGTGGGATTTAAATCATACGTCTGAATCCACCGCCGGGTCAGAGAGGGATATTTTAAAAGGTACAGACGGAATCCCTGCCTGGAGGCTCTCCGCGCCCATCCCACTCGCGCCCGAGTTTGCTTAAGTCGAATCATAAAGAAAAGGGGGGTACGGTAGAAATGACACTTTCTGCTTCTGCCGCGCGCACCTTCATCGTATTCGCCCCCTGAGGACTGAGCCTGGCCCCAAGCACCGGGTTCAAGAAAATGCTCAGACGCGCAGAGCGAAGAGTTGTGACCCGCCGGGGCTGCGCTCTCTCCCCGGGGGTGCCGGGGAGGGGACACTCCAGCCCTGCGCAGATGAGCCAGGGCCGGTCGCGTGTGCGGTGCCGGCTCAAGCGTGGGCGCGCGTGGCGGGTGCGTGCCCGTGTGTGCGCGTGCCCGCGTGCGTGCCGGGTGCGCAGGGGGTCCGCGCGGCTGGGAGCGCCGCCGGCGCCGGGTTTCGCTGCGCCCGCGCCCTGGGCCGAGCCCCGCGCGCTCCGGGCCGTGCGCTCTCGCAGCGCCCACGCCGCCGAGGGGAGTCGGTTGGGACGCTAGGACCTCGGCGTTCCCTCTCGCCGTATTCTCACGCCAGACGAGGCGAAGATCTACCTCCACCCGCTTTGGACCGGACCGAACTGGGCTTCGAGGGCGGGCGCCGCCGCAGACAGGAGAGAGCGGACGCGCAGCGAGGAGGCGATCCCCCGGGTCCCGGCCCCGTCCGGGCGGCCCCTGAACGCGCGCGAGAGGCAGCCAGGGGCCCCGCGGGGCGGCCCTTCCCGCTCGGGGCGACGAGGGCGCAGCTGCCCGGCGCGGGGCACAAGCTGTTCTGGGCGCGGGCGGGCCGGGGCCAGGGCGCAGGGGCGCGCGCTCTCCTGGCCGGGCCACTCGGCCTTCACCACCCCTCACCCCCGCCTGCAGAGCGTCAGGCCCGACCCGAATGGCTGGGAGGGAAAAAGAAAAGAGGTAGCAAGCCCCAGACTAGGGATCCTTAATTACAGATTAAAGGCAAACAAAACCGTACTCCACGTTTTCCCTGTGTCAGCTGACGGCCGCGACAAAAGGAAACAGAACGCAGAGGGGCGACAGGCTCCTGGCTGCCCCCCCCCCCCGTCTTTTATAATGTGTGCAAATGTAAAATGCATTAGGTAGTGACTCCGGGTAGGTGGTGCCCGGGGCCAGATCGCAGCTGCACGCTCAGTCGTGTGGGAGGACAGTTTGCAGTGCACCCAGAGGTCTGGGAAACCTCTCACAAAAAAGGGACTATAAATACTCAGCTCGAGCACACTTTGCTTCTTTAAAACTTCATTACTCATACATTTTAGGTTTAGAAATTATGTGCTTAGTGTGTAGCAATTCATTATCTTCAGTAAAATTCTAATACACACACATTTTGTTTTGCTATTTTGTAGGTTCTATTTTCTTGGCCTGTATCACAGCATTAGAAATAACACCGGGAAAAGCCAAGCCGACTGAAAGCCAGGGAACATTGCTCCAAGCACCAGAGAGCACAAGTTCCCTTCCACGACTCTGCAGCTCACATAGAAAAAGGAGAGTGTCTTTGATTTCTTTCCTTTTAGTTAACCACGATCACAAAGCAATTTCCACCCTATCTCTGGGACTTAAGATACCGGTTCAACTCCTCCATGGCGTGAATCCTCCACAGAAGGTGGAGAAGCTTCAAAGTCCAAAGCCACTCACTGACCATTAAAAACCTCCAAGTCTGTGCCCTCATTTTTAACACTAAAATTAGAGGCTCGCCCTGAGTCCCCACGCACTGCACTCTTCGGTCGTTTTTCCCTCTTGATGCTGGGTCAGATTTAGAAATAGAGGGGTCTGTCTCTGTTAGCTGTTTACTTTTGGCTGATAGATCAGGTTGAAGGTGACACGGCCACTTTGCCTAGTCATTTTACCAATCTTCCTCTTTGTAGATGATTTTTGTCCCCATTTTCAATTGTATTTTTTCATCCATACCATTTCCCCCACAGCATTTAAAAAATAAATTTTCCAAGTGCTTTTTCATGACGTTTCAGTCAAGTGATTTGTCCACACCCCCAAATAATACTGTTTGCATTCAATATTAATAGCTGCCTATCAGTAAATCTTAAATACCTTCTGATCCATATTTAACAATCTAAATGACTGCTAACATTATTGGCCAGGCAAATGCCTGAACCAATACATCTGTGGACTGGTTGCCAACTAGATGATAGCCGATGTACAATCAGGGAATAAGAACATGATTCAGTTTCTGCCTTCATCTCTTCAATTGTGGAAGGTGGAGAGCCTTCTTTTTCACCTTCCAGGAAATAGATTAGCAGATTAACAAAATGATGGAGATCACACAAGGCTTTAATCCCCTCCTCCCATTCTGATGCATATTTAGGAAAACTTTTGAAATCTGCTTTTAGACATCTAGCCCTCCTGTGATTTCGCCACACCCTCTCCACTTTCTGGCTTTATCCTTCAGTAAAATAAATAAAGTGAAGGAGCAAATAAGGAATTTTTCTTTTCTTATAGCTCTCCTGTGTTTGAGTGGATCATCCTGTTGCTGTCGTTTTAGGCCAGTTGTTTAGTTCATGTTCTTACCACCCACCAAAGAACAGCACAGGATTAAGTTTATATTAATAAATGATGCTCATGACTAGGTTTCTAAATGCCAGAGTTATGATTTATTTTTGTAAATGGGTGGAGAAAGGAGAGCAATAAAACTAGCTCCTAAGTCACTCAAAATCCTTGGCTTCACGCATCTACATGGGTTTTTCTTTCTTTGTGTGTGTGTATCTTTTTGTTAGTTTTTGGAATGCACCTCTTATTTCCCTTTAAGTTCTATTATCATGGACTAAATATTTTTGACTACCTTTGTCCATAGCTTCAAACCCTGTTTGTTATAGTTGCATCTGTAGGAAGTATTGGATGCTTCTCTTTTCTCCTAAGTGTTTATAATTGTGCGTGTTTATCCCCCCACCCACTAAGAATTTCACAATAAATCCCTGCACCAAATAAATTAAAATCTGCAACTTCAGACACCCAAGGAAGAGGACATTAATCCACTTAGTAAAATACCCAGACCTCCCCCTCTCAATTTCAGCTCTTCTTAATGTAACATTTAGTAATCGCAGCTGGCTCCTTATACTTTCCTCCCTCCCTTTTATTCTGAATCATATTGGCCTTGTTTAACCTTCATTTCCTTTTCTACCCCCCACATTTGTCCACATACTTTTCTTTGACCATGCTTGTCTCTGTCTCTTTTTGCTGCCTGGATTGGAGGCAATAAATGAAGCTTTCCAAGAGCTTAATACTTTCTGGTAAAATCCCGTCCTACCTCCCCATTCCACTATTAATGCTTTGTACAATTTTTATGCATCCTTTAGTTGTGTAGTTATGGCTCTATATTTTTCTGATTGATCATTAAGTGACGCTGGCTTTTCAGAACTGCCCCCATAATCCTGAAGCAAAGGCTTTTTCCTTGGCATGCTCTTTGCCTCTGGAATGCCTTTCCTGGCAAGGACAGGCGCCTTGGTTTGACTATGATTCTTAAGTTACAATTCAAAGCTAATTTGTTCAGTTAGGTTTCTACTATGAGCAGCTCTGTTTCTCACTCTTAAGTGCTCCATGATGCTGCTTAGTTGAAGGGTGTGTTGTAAGTGCAAGATGTAATATACTTATATTGTACTTGATTATCAGTTTTCAAAAACAGCTGCATGCTTTGATATCTGTGTAAAGAAATATCAGAAGATAATATACCATTGGTATTTATTACTCTATAATTAAGGATGTGTCAGTGTTTCTCTTTTTTTAAAAACCCCTATTTTCAGAAATTCATATTTCAGGCATAAATTTCCCTATGAATTACAGTGTAATACCATATTAGAAGTTTCTCCTTTTTAAGCTAACCCTCCTCTTTCTTTTCTTTCTGGGGAAATAAGTTTTGGAATGTAATTTCTGGGTTATCTCTTTGGGACGAGAGGAAGCAGGCCCAGGGCTGCACAGTAAAAGGTGCTGCTGTCACCGCCACCCTTCGCTCTTTGGCTCTTTGCCCCAGGGAGAGTGTGAGGTGTTCCTTTTGGATAAAGGGTCAGTCTTATGTGTACAAATTAGTCACTGTAGAATTTGAAAGGCAACGGAGAAGACTCAGTTGTTCAGAAATATCACTAGTGCCACACAGTCTGAAATTTTAGAACCAGAAACCAATTTTTTTTGCACTCCTCTCATTATGGTCATTTAGCATACAAATATGGCCAGGCACAACATGAAATAAATCTATGCCAAAGTATTAGCAATTTATTAATCTGTTTCATGTTTCTTTTTATAGTGAGAGGCAGACAGAAGGAAGAAAGAGGAGAAAAAGATGCAGAGACAAATGTTTTCCCCTTCCCCATCTTTAAAAGATGGTCCTGACTCTAGAAACCACTATAGCCTACTGAAAGACTCCTGGGAAGTCTGCATTCTAGACCTGCCTCCACCACCAGGGGACCCATAGTAAGCCAACGTCTACAATGGGTAAGTTAACAAAAATCAGTGCTTAGCAGGAGGGCCAGGGAAGTCTCCTAAATGTATGAATCCAGCAGAGTGTAAGACCACAGGGAGTAGCGGGGCCTGTGACAGACAGGGTTACAGACTCAATGCCTCCCTAAAGGTAGAATAGTAACAATAAAAACCTTTAAAATATCGGCCACGCTTCACGGACTCTCATGTTCCTTTTAATGCCAACAAGGTGGGCCACAAAGCAACCTCCCTGCTGCTCTTTGCCATCTCTTCCCTGGTGGGGACAGAAATAGAAGGGAACTAGTCTATGTACACTTAACTTGGTGCTTCCTGAAAGGCACATGGGTGATGACAACAACATTATCCCAGGAGGGAAAGGCTTATACAAAGAGTCTTCCTGTTTCTAGAACATACTTCAGCTCTTAAATATGCCACTGTATGACATCTTTTCTCATTTGTGAAATAATATCAGAAACATTATATTTTAAAGGACACTGAAGACTTCAAGTTGGTGGAGAAAGGTTATACAAGTATTTCTAGCAGGAGTCCCATCTTCCAGCACCCCACTTTAGGTCTGCTATTTTAAATGCAGTAACTGATTGGAGAATAATATAAGCATTTTGGATTATCTTCCAAGAATCATCAGTTTCTTATACCAGCTTATGAAAACAATTAGGAACCTCTCCTAGGGTTGAAACTCATTACTGTAGAGCTTTGGGAAAGAACAAGGAATCACTCCACTCAGGTCAAGATAGATAATGGGAGGACCCCTGAAGACATAGGTCCAAAATTCCAATTTAGAAAAATGGGCTGTAGAGTGAGTGGGATCCGGGTCCCTGAAGCCATATATGTGTCACATGCAGTGAGGGCATCCTCAAGATACTAAGGAGAACTCCCTTCCCCTGGGATAGACAGTGATGAATGGACAGAGGCCACAATTTACTCCTGTCTTGAAAAGGAAGGGGGACAGGTGATACTTCGAGGAGTAGGCAGTGTGGTTAGGAGCTCAGAGAGCTGTTATGTTCTGCCATGGAGCTCTGACTTTTTCAAGATAAAAAGACTGGGCTCATGTAACCTCTGCCTTTATCCTTCAAAAGGGAGTTTATAGAGCTATAGTTTTCCATCTTGTGTTTGTAATGCCTCAGGCACCAGTTAGAAATGGTGATCAGCTACCACAAGAAAAACGAACCTGTGGATAGTTAAGTCTGACTTTCTCCACAGTATGACTTGTTTGAGGGTGGAGGTGAAATCCTGGTAATCCTGCTTGGCTCCTGGTAAGCAGAGGAAAGTCTTCTTGTGCAAAAGTGGCAGTTAAAGCAGTTTCTGCCATAGTCTGAGGGAAACAGTTTTCTGACTTGATCACTAGTTTAGAAAGTCAAGAAATGTTAAGGATGGCATGGTAGCAAAACTACCCATATGTTTTCCACTGTTTGTAGCTCCTATCAAAAGGTAGATCCAAGAATTACACTGAAGACGCATAGAAAGTCATGAGGAGTAGTAAGAACCCTTTGTGTAGCATGGCCCAGCTTAAGCAATAGACTGCAAATGGTGCAAGAGAATGCACCTGTCTCCACTTACATGTTCTGTTTTTTTCCACCATTGCTCTGACATAATCACTATCGTAAGTTTGGTCAGTTCCCATGTTTTCTGTGAAACTACTTTAATCACATATGTACTTATCTTTGAGCAGCATGGAGGATTGCCTGAATGTTTTAAAACTTTCCCAGTTGTATTTTAATGAATAGCTTTAAAGGGAGGGCGTATTATAGGAGTATTAGTTGTCCTGTATCTCAATTCAGATTTTCAAATGAAACATGTCCAAGTCAGTGGTTTATAATACACTGCCTTCATTGTTAAATATATGATCTGATATTAAATACTCCCCAATTTTCCTCTAAAACAGAAAGGCAGTTAGGTCAACAGTCAATAGAAGAATAAGACTCACAGCATATGTCAGCACTAAAAGACAGCATGGACTATCATTTGAAAACTGATTCTATCACCCACAGAAAGTATCTTGAGACTTAAGTGAAACTTCTTTTGTGGCTCATAATATTTCTGGGTAGCAGATGCTTTCTCAAAAACAGATTTTACTTTTAAAAATATCAAATATAATTAACACCTTCAACATAAAATGAAATCTCTGCTTCCAGATGCATTTCAAGGTGTTGAAATTAATCTATGCAGCCCTCTACGATTAAGAATTTTTATTGGCTTATGGATTCTACTGCCATCTTTATGTGGCATTCTAAAGAATTGAGAACAAGAGCAGGGCATTTAAACTTAACTGGATTTGAAGAATGCTTATTAAAACAGGTAAATTTTTAAAAAAGGTCTTTTGACCTATTACTAACCAACATGGTATAAATGAGTAGGTTAAGAACCAGGTATTTATAGAGACTCCTAGCCAGAAACACAGATTAAGTTGAGAGCAAGTATCCTAGACACTGCATCAAGGTGTTGACAATGGGAAGATGCTCACAGATATTTAAAATTAAAATTGGTTTTATTAAAAAAGAAACAACAGACTTGAGCGTTGAAAGAAAGGCCAAATTTTCCAAAAAACATACTCAAAACCAAAAATAATGGGGGTGTTTGAGCTCTTTCCTGAAAATATGGGAAATAGGAATCAATAAATCAACTTGTATTCCCAATTATCCTCTGATTTCAACAAAACATTGCTCCCTTCCACCAGGTCACAAGGATTGAGAAGCACGTGTGTACATTTGCACACATATACACACATATACAGTTACAGTTTTTTAAATGTCAAGAATTAAACATTTACAAAACTTTTCATCGCTTATATGCACTAATGCCAACCCTGACAGCACAGTTTTCATAAGTGATACCTTTAATGTCAGTTGTTATCCTGGAAGGAATGCTGGCCACAGCAAAAGGCAAAATTTGATTTGTGTTTGTGGGTGTAGGAAAAAAAAAAACCCATACACAGGTAACTTTCAATATGATATTCACTCAAATCAGAAAAATATGTAAATGTTTCAGATGGACTCTCTGAAAGGTATTTAACTGTTTTCCCCATTAATTAGTAAGAAAACATATGGACAGTAGTTGTGCATATGATATCTTAGCCACTATTAAAATGTGAACCCGCTATTTTTAGGATACAAAAACTCAGTAAACTAAGAACTGTTTCTCGGTTGTGAGAGCAAAATATTATTCTGAGATGTCATCTGTGACACAGCACCTTTCTGACTGAATTGACACATCTGGTAGATGCTACAAAGTATAACCCTGCCCAGGAGAAGCGTCTAAGAAATTCTTATTCATATGCATATCTTTAGTTTTGCTCTCAAAAGGAGCACACCTCCTAGATTCCGAGTTCTACAGTCTTAGACTCTAAGGGGCTTTCAAAATACTTCCTGAGCCCTGTTTTCTGAGTGAGGAGGTGACTGGCTCAGTGGCTGCCCTGTGAGCGAGGACTAGAAGCCAGTGCTATAGTGCCCTGTCAAACATTGTGGGTCTCACACATGTTGGGGAGGAGAGCATTTGTTTAGATACAGCTTGTTGTTTCTGCTTCTTACTCTCTCTGCTTTTAAATTCCCAGGCCTCACAGACTCTGAACTCCGGCTTTTTTGGATCTGTTTCCTGTTTTTGATTTTGCTACCTGTCAAATGGGCCCTACTGAACTTCTAAACCATTACCTGCTCTATCTTGGATGCCTGCTAGGCCACTCAAGCCTTCTAGAAGCCAGAGAGCCAGGCTTGTCCCTTGTCTAGCCACCCTACCCTGGCTGAGCCTCACTCTGTGGTGTATAGAAGTTATTCATTTCAAAAGCTAGGAAAGTTACAATTTACCTGTCAGTAAACAGAAGATGGTTTATCAACAGACTTTACCTTAATGACTACAAATGTTTACCTCCTGCTTTCCAGAATGCAAAGAAAATCTTGGAAATGTCATAATATCTTACAAACATTTGCAAAACAGATCCTTGTTCATCCGGAAAAGAAACAATTGTATTCGTTGTCTCTGTCATAAGAAAAACGTTCAGTGAGAAACATACCAATAGAAGTACACACTTATATGTAAATGAATATGCTAATTAAAAATTGCAGTGGGCACTTTATTAAAAATTTATTTTACAATCTAGCCATTCAAAACATCTTTACATCAACAAATACAGTGGCTTGACTATTGGAATCATAAGTGATTTATCTTGAAAAGATTATAATATTTTTGAGAAATATTTCTATCAAAAATACTGGTTTGTTAGGGGTATTTTGATTTCTCTATTTTTATCCTGGAAAAGAATTAAAACAAGTATCTCAGTGTTCATTTTATAGCTGAGATGGCCCCACTTAAGTGTATTTGCCATGTTTGTCCGAATTACAGCTGTTTATCTTGCAACTTTCTTTAAGATTAATTAAATGCAAATGTAACTCTGTGAATCATGGGAATACCTGCCAGACCTCTTATTAATACCTTCACTTAAAAACCCCTGTGCCTGAGAGTCATTAATTTGCTCAAAGAAAAGTGCTAAAGCAGCCCTTTGCCCACACACGATTCTGAGATGGCTGCCCAATTAGTCCAGGAGCGTTCTGATCCTCCTCTTGGGCCCTGTGGCCCTTTGAGGACACAAGAAGGCTTCGATGATAACCTGGCAACCTAGGTAGAAATCCAGCCAAGTGTGAGCGTTTGAAGCTGCAGTTTGGCTGCCATCGTGTCGGCGAAAAGAAAGAATTCAGGCACCATGTCATCCAGTACAAAGGATAAAAACGGATTCAACCGGAAATTCAATGTGGCACCACATATGGGATACATGAGTGCGGTTATACAACAGGCCACATATTTTTTTTGAACAGTCTCCTACATGTGATGCCGAGGACATGTGTAACCATCATAACGTCTCTAGGAATCTGTATTTAATTTGAGTAGGGGTGGTGGCAGGGATTGGAGATCTGAAGCCGCCACAGGTTTGTGGCAGATGGCTCTGTGTCAGCTATGACAAGCAGCCAGGCTCAGCTTCCTCTGCAGATTTTCTTTTCTCTCTGATCAGGTAAATATGGGCACACTCTGGAAAGTTCTTCAGATTCTGCCTTAGGCTGCAAGTTTGTGACTTAGCCCCATCTGTCACAAATCTTCCCTAGGTTCTGTTGTAAGCAGAGACCTGAATTTACCATGTAGGGCTGCCCAAGAAAACGGAGCCATTTCACCCTGGAACAAGGGGGAGGGAGAAAAGAGAAAGAAGTGAAGAAGCATTAATGACCAAAAGACTAAAATATGCTGAATATTTGTATTGCACATTTGCATCACTTACATCAATTATATTTCAAAATGCTACCAAGTAAATGGTTTTCAAGTTTCAGTACCTCAGTTTCTGATTGGCTGAAAGTGTAATTATATTTCCAACCATAGGAGAAGGCTACTGATGTTCTGCAAATGAGTATATTCCACTTACATGTATTTCCTGGTTTATGTTATAGATGACAGTTATTAGAAGTTTATCATTCAACTTTTAATTTTTATAAACAGAAGACACAAAACACTCTTCATATATGTTTCTGCTAATGTGAATTCTACTTTTAAGTCATGAAGACACAAAGATAAATGCCATTACTGTTATGTGAAATTTATAAAGCACTTCATGTTTACAAATGGGTTTATATTTATCATTTCATTATAAGAGTAGCTCAGGGGGAAAATGCCATTAAGATTTTTTGTCTTTTTTTTTTTTTTTTTTGAGTTCGATTCTCACTGTCACCCAGGCTGGAGTTGGAGTGCAGTGGCACACTCATGGCCACCGCAGCCTCGACTTGCCGGGCTCAGGCGATCCTTCTACCTCAGCCTTCCAAGTAGCTGGAACTACAGGTGTGTGCCATCATGCCTGGCTAATTTTTTGATTTATTGTAGAGACAAGGTCTTGCCAAGTTGCCCAGGGTGGTCTTGAACCCAGGGACTCAGGCATTTCTCTTGCCTCAGTCTCCCAAAGTGCTGGGATTACAGGCATGCGCGCCCGACTTGCTATTAAGACTTTAAAAATATTCTTTTCCAGGTTTACAGATAAATCATATAGAGTCCAAGAAAATCACCTAGAGTCAGGATGCAAATGAAATTTTGTAAATGGGAAGGACAAGAAGCCAAGACCACTAACTGATCCTAATTAGTCATAATATGTCTACGATGCTAAAGGTTTTTCCTTTTATTTTATTTAGACAAAGCAAAGGAAAACCAGACCAAACAAAATTGAGGGAGGAAGTGAAGAAGTGGAAGAGGAAGGGAGAAAGAGGAGAAAGGGGAGGAAGGGAAGAGTAGGAGGGAGAGATGGAGAGAGTAAGAATGAGCCGATTGAGACTGATAATTTGCCTTAATTGTGCTGGTGCAGTTGAAAGATTTTAGAAGTTCTTAAAATGTCACAAACATTTAAGTTTTCATGTTTAAGGAAAAAGGACTCTGGAGCAGTGTTAAAACCAGTGAGCATCACCTTATTCACATCTAGAATTTAAGCTCAAATTAAAAGGGGACTACGGAGTGACTAGTCCCTTGAAGGAAACAAAGTGGCTTAGCTGTGGTTCGGGCACATATAACTTGGCATCATTAAGACAACTACAAATTTTTTTTCTGAGCAATGAGTCTCAATTGTAAGTTTAATCATTGTTTGGAATTAGTTTTAGGCAGAAATCTGAAAATTCTTCTCTCCAAATAACAGCAGGTTATAAAGGTTCTGTCAACGTTAATGAACTTGAAGAGAACAAAAATATTAGCAGCCATCTTAAGAAACAGTCACTCTCAACAAAGCAAAAGAATGACATCTCTCTCTCTCTCTCTCTTTTTAAGCCACAGAATATCACTCAATTTGCAAATGAAAGTAAATGAAAAATAGGATGAGAATGAAAATCTCTCCCATTAGTCTGGGTGATGTCCACCTTATAAAATGGCCCCATTTGTACCTTTGTGCTATTTTCAATACTGATAACAAGGGAATAGCTATACATTTTTTTCCACAGCATTTAAAAATATAATGATCAAATTTATCCAAAAGCATAAAATGCTGATCTCAAATAATTGTGGAGACTTTTTGGTAAGTAAATTCATACAACAAAAGAGAGGTCAAAAAAAAAAAACCTCACCCAAAACCAAAAAAATAAACTTCACTGTATTAATTAGACTTGCTTGGGTCAGAAAGGAAGACCTGTTGTTAGTGGAAGATGTTAGTCCTTGGCTGTCTATTTCGTAATTATTTCTAGAAACTTGTGTTCAAGTTAGGCATGGGAGTCATACAACAGCTCCCCATTTAATCTATGTGACAAGTATGCGTTTAATTCATCTACCTGACCTGAAAAAGGACATGGTCCTGACAGAACAAGAAGGTTACAGTCAATGATTGAACTGTAGATACATACTTTTTAAGAAGTTTTAGATTTGTTTAAAATCAAGAAAATGATTTAGGTTTTCAAAATTATTAAGAAACATTTAATTTTTGCATGCACTGGATTTTTCTAAAGAGCCTGAGAAAAATGTATGGGTCTGTGTGTGTTTGTGTGTGAGAAAGAGTGAGTGAGTGCACCTTTATATGTACACCAGGAATGTAAACATTCCAGGCCTGAAACTGTTTCAGGTAAGAAGTCATAGACACAGTGTTCTGTAGTAGAAGGAGTCACTTTAAGAAAAAAAGTAAATTCTGTTTCTGCTTTTCAGTTACTAGCATTCTGTTTCAAATCCTGCTTCAAGTTATAGCCCCAAAACTCTCACTCATATTGAAAGTATAATGTCTCATGTGAGAAGAAAGCCAAGTGTTAGTAGCCTTATTCTAGTCATTAAATTTCTAAGTGTGAATCCATATGAAAAAATCCTATCCTAAAGTGAACTCTATATGATAAGAAGTTGAAATGGTTTTAAAATGTAAACTTTTAACAAAAAAAGAGTAAGGTGTAAAAATGTAAAAGGAACAAATTAAAGAATTTAGTGACATTCTATCCTTTTAGATCTTAGAAGCATATGTTTTATAAAAGCAAAACAGCACTGTCCAATGAAATAAAACTAAAAATAACCCCAACATTCTTTTCACAGTACACACAAAAGATCCTCTCCCA
This sequence comes from Tarsius wallacei, assembly GCA_963574415.1. Taxonomy (NCBI): domain Eukaryota; kingdom Metazoa; phylum Chordata; class Mammalia; order Primates; family Tarsiidae; genus Tarsius; species Tarsius wallacei. Next base: position 24,978 of record CAUYQG010131042.1, read on the forward strand.
CTGCATAAGAAAGTAGACAAAAGCTAAAATACTAATTCTCTAGTATTTAGTAAAGAGAAATGTTACCTGGAAATGCATATATATGCTACATAAGGTGAAACATAAGGTGAAAATTTATAATAACTTTTTATATCTATTATAAAGTTTTAGAAGGTGTGCTTTTTTTGTTTTGGCTCTAAATTCTATTACCACAAACAAACAAAATCTGAGGTCCTTCCTGTGATTTTAACTCAAAACCTTGCAATATGCCAGTTTTTCCTACTAATCGTATCATAAAGCTTTTGATTACTTATAATTTTAGACTCACATTAAGTTTTGAGATTAATTTTAGACACTATCACTAAGATCTATGAGTGAAGACGTGTGAAAGTGTATTATAGATTTATAAGAGAAAAATCCATAGCAGAAAATACATACAAATGAATTATACATATAAATTCTTATAAATGCTTTTGCATGAATTGCTGATTTATAAAACTTTGAGATGGAGGTTTTCATGATTTACACACTAAAAATATATGTCAGTGCTAACATTCAATAGGTCAGTGAAATAATATTTAAGGTACTGGTTATCTTTCAAAGTGTATGAGGAACCGTTTGGTATATTAACAGCATACCACTAAGCTGCCATTCATTCAGAATTTTTCCAAAAGTTGTTTGTAAAATAAACAATTATAGCTAAGTTACGGTAGTAGCTGTATTAAAATATTTCAACCAGAGATCTGCTTTCTTTTCTAACTAGAAGCAACTTGTTGCAATAACTTTTGAAATGGTTAAAAATTTGAAGATGCAGAATAACATGGTTAATGAAGTCTAAACTGAAGCAACGTTAAAAACTGGTAAATTTTGACGATGGAAATACATTTGTAAATACTTCAAAAATTCACTAGAAGGAAAAAAAATCAATAATTTGACTGAGAGCTCATTGAAAATAGCTTTGTGTCATATATAGAAAATGAATCCATTTGTACTAATATGTATTCTATTTCCTCAATTTTCATAATATGCATATTTTGACAGTCTATCACATGGGAAACCATTCAATTCACATTTTATACAAACAAAACTGCTACTGAACTTTAAAAATTAGGAAATATTAAGGTAAACCTTGGAGGACTGTTTTCTTTCTAAGGCTTCCCAAGTATACAATACAATAGTATTGACTCAAGAAGTAATACTGAAGCCTGGAACTGTTCAGTCAGCATTTTAAACTATTATGAGCTACCTTCTGAACCATTGCCAAGTTAATAGACAATGAAAGATAATGAGCTTGAAATTGGGTGTTAAATTGCATTTTTGGTTCTCTCCTTTTTTCTTGAAGTTTAACTGTTTCCTGCAGAAACAAAGTCATGTTTTGATGTATCACTATGTAAATATGTATTTTAGACCATGAACAGGAAAAGGAGAGAAAAAAGGCTGAGAACTGTATTTCATGTAGAAAGTTATATATTAACATAGGAAAATTAAAATACACTGGATTATAAAACTGCTAGATTGTAAACTGTACTGAATTTATGCAAAATGAAGATGCTACATTCTAAGAATATAAAAAGGTATATTACTCATGGCCTAGAGCCACCTTCAAAACTCGTAAAGTAGATTTATCCTAGTTCAATTACTTAGACTTTTAGTAGGGCCTCTTTGTGTGGTTATTTCAACAATGTAAAATTCTTAATTCGAATAAAGAAAAAAGATAATGGATGAGGGGAATGAATGATGATGTCATTTATACTATTTTCCTTTTGCCTTTGTCACCCAGAGATAAAGACTGACTTTCTAATGCTAAACAAACTGAGGATTTCTATGTCATTTTATTAAACTGAACAAAGAATATACTTGATTCTTAAAAATCATGTTTAAAGTAGTTCAAAAATGAACACTAAACTTCACTAATGTCATTCACCTGAATTTTTGAGGACTAAAGATTTCATTACGATGAGAAGAAAGACTTATTCTCATTAGTATAATTATGGAATCTTTCCTTTACTTCCTTTTAAACTAATGAGTTACATTAATCCAGGTTCATTTTTATAAGCCTCTTGGGGCTAAATGTAAAGGACAGTCATCTTAGAAAACAATAAATTAAAAAAAAGCATGTACCGTGCATTAAGTGCACGTATTTCATAAGACCTAGGTTAATACAACTGGCATCCAGTTTAATTAATCCTTGTTAGTGTAACAACTAATATCCCTCCCTAGCATGTTTCCTTTAAACATTAGTATGTTAATTAAATGTTTTTTTTTTAGAGGTTTTTCTTTGTACTTCAATATGGCATTTATACCACGTAAATCTCTTCTCAATAACTACCTTATAGAGATGTTTTCTTATAATATCTGGTCTCTTGCAGAAATTCTGGAGCCTTTTTGAAAGCTGTTCAGGTGTAGAATACAGATATTCAGCTGCAGGAAAAACAGATACATTTTTAATGAAACAAAAACCTCAAAGCACACACTCGATATTAGTCACTTTACTAATTAAAAATGCATATTGCTCTGTGCCGCCTCGTGTTTTACATTATTTAAGCATGATTTTATAAGGTTACCTCAGCTCACAAGGATGTTTAATGCTAAATAAGACTGTGTAGTTGTGCTGTTTAGACATCTCCTTTGGGTGATTAAAATACATTATTCTAATGTAACACAATGCATATGTGATATATTTAGTGATGAGAATTTTTTCAAAGAACTGGTACTATAGCCGTATGTACCCTGTACAACAGTTGCATAATATTAACTAGTCAATTGTTTAAACAATTTGGTGTGACTTTCAGTTTCTGATTTTTCTCTGTGTATATCATCTAAAAAAATCTGTAAGCAATTGCAACAACACTGACCTGCTTATAAAAATCCATCATTATGGGATGTGTATGCTAACAATGAAGAATGCTATTTGAAAACTTGCTTTTTTGTTATCTTAAAAGAACAGATGGTAAATATAAGCTTACTCTAATGTATTAAAACACATAAAATTTTCCTTAACACTAACATGTTGACTTGCCAAATAAACAATTGCTCCTGCCTAAGCTTATTTTCAAACTTTCTAATTTAGCATGAATCATGTATTAAATATCAACAAAGACGAATGCACATTAAGGCAGCTACCTGGAAATATTTCGGGATAAACCAAATCTTTGGGACAAAGTGGGTAACAACCACAGTACACAGCTTCCAACCTAAAGAAATTTTAGAAAGAGACAAAAATACATTAAAAAGACATTTCCATCATAGCCAGAAAGTGGTTTTGTTTGCCTAAGATAACAGTATGAGCCCAGAATTAGCTAGGACAAAAACATGGTCGGCAGTACAATCTAAAAGCCAAAGTTGTTCTTTTAAAAGATTTTATTGATCATATATGAATTTCATAGAACAGAACTAACAGCATATGTTTTGTTCACTGAATTAATCAAAGCGCAGCTCTGCATTTTTTTTTGTTTTTAAAATACTGTTTAACACATTTTATAATCAGCAGATAAACACATGTAACAACATGGTAAAGTATGGACAGCTTTTCTTAATAATGCTGCAAAGTCTCAGAATGTTCATTTTTCAACAATGTTTAAATAAAATAGCAAATACTTAACTTTAGCACTGTAGCCGTAGAAATGATTGAGTCACTTTTAAAAGCATCAGAAAAAAATTTACAATCTGTTGTAATAGGGCATTTTCATTTTAAGCTCATGCTTCAAAACAATTTGTTATTATGCAGAATGCAAAACTCTTCCCCCTTTGGTTGAAAAACTCTCATGAAGATTACTTAATGAGCGTTTTGCTTTCTTGACTAAAAATTCAGCTCACTTTCCATTTTATCAGAAAAGAATACTTGCATTATTAAACAAACACAAAAGTTTCACTTTATGAGAGGATTTCCCTACGGGCCACCTATGGGAAAGTTTTTCTTTGTGTCACAGTAGTAGTAAGGGTTAAGCAGTGGGAAAGTACTGCACCCCGATGACTATGTTAGCCCAGCATAATGGCTATTGATCTGACATATAATAAACTTTAAAGATACCACTGTCATTTTTGTTGGCTAGAAATTATGCAGCGAAATTCAAAACACTCTTTAAAATATGTTTATTTTATGAGAAACTTTGAATTGCATCCAAAATGTTGACCAAAGGCGAAATTTATTTTGAACTGCAGATTTTTTTCAACCCAAGAATAATCTGAAGTCATGTCAATGTTTACCTTGTTTATTTACAGTGACAAAGTACATGGCAATTTAAGCTGCTTTTGTGGGTGATGGTTTCTCTATTTTATTATGTTAACTGAAATTAGTTTAAATGAAAAGTATTTACTTTGACCTGCAAATTTTGAAAAAATGCTGAGTTCAAAGTTTTGCTTAAGAACTGATAGCCATCACATGGTAACACAGTAGGAAGGCACAGGTTCTAGTTACCAATGATTAATTTCAGAATCCAAACTAATATCTAATATTTTTTTCTCTATATACATAAGGTACATATTGAAATTCTTATTATAAGCACAGCTACAAACTACACTGTGACTGTATTATAAAACATTAACAAAAGTTCTGAGTGTATAGCCAGTGATATTCTTTATGGACCAAAATAAAATATGCACTTTATCTGAAGACATTCAGTTTTAAAATGCTGTGCCAATTGAAAAGCAAATACATATGAACATTCTCTTATAATTACATAAAGTCAAAAGAGTGAAGTCACAGGCATTTCAGAAAGTGCACATGTTATCTGTTTTTTAATAATGGATTTGAATTAGAGTATTCTGTTCCCTGAAAGGAAATCACAGGCCAAGTTACATTTTGAGTCATCGTATGAGTATGTACCATGCGATTCCCAAAAAGTCTTTGCAAATTAAAATACAGTAAGATGGGAATGGCATTATTTAATTTAGGGAGACAAAATTACAAATTTTGGATTTCAACTTTTATTTGCAAATCATCTTACTCATGGTTCTATTTCTAATTCATCAAGAAAAAAAAAATTGCCATCTCTTGGGTAATATTTTTGACTTGTTAAAATACTAACCCTTACTATATACATTA
>CAUYQG010131042.1:35000-69945 GCA_963574415.1 Tarsius wallacei
ACATAAAATTAAAACATAACATCACTTTGAAGATATAAATTTTTTTGGATACAATTAAAATATAAATATATCAAAATGGATTAATTAAACACATTCACAGATCAGTAATATTTCTATAATGATTTTGGCAAAAACTTAGTCAATTTCATTAAACATAAACAATATACCTACTAAGTACAACGTGTTATATTGTGGGGTTTTTGTACAACTGTGACTACTGGTTGTGAAGTCAATTTAGATCAGCATGGAAAAAAATGCAATAAAACAGAAAAGAAAGAAAACATCAGAGTGCATCAAGTATAATATGAATATTATGTTATAAAAGCTTTGTTTCAATGATGAATATACCTATACTTATGGGTATACTGAACCACAACTTAAATATAAATCTTAGTGTAAATCATGGTCAAGAGTTTGAAAATGTCATAAGAAGTTGTATAAAGATACAACTGTCATCCTAGGAACCTTCTATTATTGAAGTACAATAAGTACACTGCTAAATATAGACAAAATCCCATGGACATGAAAAGAAAGGAGATTGCATATCTGTTTGAAAGGTTAGGAAAAGTGGTTGAGATGAACCTTGGAAAATAGGTTAAGCTTTGACAAGTAAAGGAGGAGGGAGGGTCTCTGGGTGGTGACATGTAAACTGTCTTCAGGGAACACTGAGTAATCTAGGTGACACATGCATAAGGACTGACATAAGCCTAGGAGGGTAGTTGAAACCCCTCCTAGGGAAGCCAGAACAATGAGGTTGTCCTAAATTAGGGGCAGAAGAGAAGGTAAAATACATGGAGATCATCTTCAGGAAGTTTAAGTTAGCAAAGGCTTACAGGATGAAACACTGGGAAACTTTAGTTAGCCCCACAGGACCTAAGAAAAGACAGATTTAGTAAGAAAGAAAGAAAAAAAAAAAAGATTCCTTAGGGTATCTGGAGGTGAAAAAAGAATGAGAGGCAATGATGGGATCAAGGTGGCTTGAATAACAGTGACTGGACTAGTTCAATGGGTCTCAACTACCTTAGAGTGAGAATTGAAATTGAGAATGCAGATAGGTATCAGAATGATGAGGAATAAAAATGTGTTTTGAAAAAGTATAATTATTATACTTAATATTTTCATAATGAAAATTTCAAAAAGTGTCACTGTGTGAAATCTAATTGGGCATGGGGGCATGTACCCCATTTTAAAAGTTAAAAATCCCTAATCTCCAAGGTCTCTTCTAGTTCTAATTTCTTTTGGATGACTTTATTTTATGGATAAGCAAAGTAAGGCTGAAAGAGTTGACATGGCTAATCAGTAGCAGAGCTGGAACTAGACCCTGAGCCTTATAAATTCCAGGCCAGTGTTCATTCCATGGCAGTATATATCTGTGATGGTTTCCATTTTACAAATGTAACAATTTAGCCAAGGAGAGATATAGCTGGAAAAGCTCACTAGTTGGATCCAGACATTCACTCTCTGTTGTGCTGCTTTCTGTCAGAGACTCCTGTTCTGATAGTCATTGTGGGAAACAGGAATATTAAAACCGGCAGGCCTTCCACCAGAGTCCTTTATTGGGGCAAATATTATTTTGACCATACCACACTACAAATCATGACCATATACAACTACAGGAACTCAAAGACAAGTATAGCAGCTATTCTAAGCTCTCCTCTCTATCAACCCCAAGTCATGTACACATTTACAGGTTCTCAAAATTAAGGTTTGTTTCCAATTTTATATTTGCCTATTAATGTGTTGATCTTTTCCATTAATAAGTTTCCTTGTGTCTTTCCCAAGTGTACATTTTGTAAACTTTGAGAAAATTTATGAAAATGAAAGAGCATTTTCCCTCAGTAATGTTTTCCTAGTTATAACTTTTGAGAACAATTTCTTGAGAGATGTTTTGGGAGTTGTATTCCGGAACATATTATCATCATGGTCTTCCCCGGTAGGATGAATAAATGATCTTGCCTTAAGAGTTGCATTGAATTTTCTGGTTTCAATAGAAAAGATAAATATTCCACTTAAAAAAGCTGCAGGAGTAGACTTTAAGCCTGGGGATGGCACGCCTGGGAGTGACCAAAGGAAAAAGACTGATTCTCACAGGACACACTGAAGAATGAGAATGAGTTGTTACCAGTTACTTGCTGCTGGTGAATCTCCTGAGCAATTGGGAGAGAAGAGCATTGGCAGAGTTAATAAACCTTTTCTGAGAAAGGAAAGAAGAGCTTCACAAGTACTGAATGGAAACTTGGATATCAATGAAAGCTGGGCCAGGGTAGCTTGGCCCTTCATTTAGGAGTGCTGCCAACTCTTCTTCTGTGTGGCTGACTCTGTTTCAGAAACTATACTTTTCACCTAGAAAGTGTCTTCTGGTCAGTTACACTATGGCAATCAAGTGACAAGTGACCACAATGCAGTATGATATGTGCTTTGCAACTGATGGAATGAGCACAGGTGTTATGAAGCAACAAGGAAGGGAAGGGGAAAGAAAGGTGCGGGACAAGAAGCAACATTAGAGTTGGGACTTCGCCAGGTAGAGAAAAGGTATGAGTGTGTCTACATGGGGGAAGAAGAAATACATTTAAGCAACAAATAACACAAGATATGGAGGTGATCGAGGGCACAGATGTAGTCAGGAAATGGCATAGAAAACTGGAATTATGAGGGACTAGAGTGGGATCAGATTTTGAAGGACCTTACTTACTACAAAAAAAATTTAAGTCCATCCTACAGAAAATCTATGAGACAGATACTTCTTATTGTTAGACTATTATGATTCTGTTTTTGGATGGTTTGGGTTTGGAAAGAACAATGATAATAGCAGGTGGATGAACTGAATAGCAAAGTGACCAGAGTCTGGGAAACTCATCTAGAGACTTTGTAGAAGTCAAGAACCCAGAAGGGCAAGAACTGGAGAAGAAGCAACAGAAACAGAGTGAGGCATGGGATTAAGAAAGCACAGAATCTTAGTGACCTATAGACTGTGGGATAGTAGACAAGGAAATGAGGCAAGGATAACTTTTTCCATCTGTTTTATCTTTCCTGGAATTATTTCCATGGGATATCTTCTCCAGTGTGAAATTGCTAAGTCAGACAAAGGGTATGGTAACTCATGTGGCTCAGGAAAAACAATTTACGGTACCATTACCATACATGCAGATGTTGCCTCACAAGTTGGCTAGTCTTCGTTTTTATGTGTTTACTTTTATTGCTTTGATTAACGCAACTGCCCTCATAAATTCTTCATATTTACATGTATTTGATTACTGGTAAAATTAAAGACTTTTTCCCTAAGTTTTTTAAAATTATTTTTTATTCTGATATTATCATCTCTTTTGCTTATTAGCTGTGTGACCTGAGACGGGTTATTTAACTAAAGCCTGTTTTCACCTGTTCATACCTTTTGAGGGGACTGATGTGATATAAAATGAAATACCAGAGTAAAAGCCTAGCCCTGGTTTGGCACAGAGTAATAATTCAGATTACTGTGTTATAATAATAATGTGCTGATGCTATTACAAATCTTTATCTAAAACATATATTTAGAATATATGCTTATGTTCATATAAGAAGTGAAGCATATATTTTCTCTCTATATTTATATGTATTTAGAATATAAATATATAGCAATGCATGATATATAATTTGTTTTGCTGTTTTAATTACATAAAAGTTATTTATTTTAGTCTATTGTTTTCACTAAGAAAAAATATTGTATTTGTGAGCTGGGATAAGTATATTGTTAAATTTTGTTATCCTAAGTTTGTCTGCTATTAAATGTATATACAAGTTGAGTTTATTTGAGTTCTCCATTTCTGCCTGTTTTTCTACTGCCATGTTTTTGAATCTGTGAAGTACTCTTACAAGTTATCACTTCATACATGTTCTGAATCTGACAATTTCTTTGATAGATTGTCTACTCATATATTTATTTTGTTTGATTTTTTAGAACAACTTTGTAAAGATATATAAAGTAATATTCTGGCACTTAAGTTATCTTAAGATATATTGTTGTTTCTCTTAAAGCATTTTTTCTTTCCTGACAGGGGTTTATAAGCTTGCATTTAATTGAATCTTCCTTTCTTTTCCCATTATGTTTTGTTGTTTTCTGTATGTCAGCAAAGGACTGGGAGACTTGAGTTTGTATGTCAGATTCTTGAAAACTGAACTCCTCAATCATATTCTTAGGAAAATAGCTATATGTCTATTTCTAAGAATCATGTGAAGATGGCTCTGCCTACTGAGAATCTAATTCAGATCCATGCTACTAAAATAGAGCTAATATAAGTCATTTTTCTCAGCTATAATTTGGGGATGTTAATACTTGTTTGATTATCTAAATCACAAGGTTGCTACAAGGGTTGCTCGTAAGTATTATCAGATGATGCTTCAAAATTATTTATTTATTTATTTAAATTGTAAAGATGTGGGGTACAAGTCAGGACTTGAAAAAACTCATTTAAAATGTTACAATATAAACAAGGATATGTTATAATAAAATATAATTATATAAACACTTTTGTTTCCCAATCAGACAGTAAGATTCTAGAGGGGAGGAATCATGCCTTCTTCTCTTGGTATGCACAGTACTTTACATGATGCCAGACCACAACAGGCACTCAGTGAAAAATTCTATGTTAGAAGAATGGATAGTGATAAAATTAAAAAAAAATTCCAGCAAAAGGAATAGGTTTAGGGAATGGCAGGGTCTGGAGAGTGTTCATTTAATCTTACTAGTACATTTATTGTCTTATCATTCAATACTTACTAACATATTAGTAGCTTTCCTTCTGCTGGGCTCTCCTTGTAGTAAAATGCGAATCCTTATGTTAACGTGATACATGTTATTTTGTGTTCCTAGAAGTTTTCTAGTACTTCCCCCTTCTGTGTAGCTGTTCTACTGAAAATGAGGTAGGAGCTGGGAGCTGAGTGAAGGAGGAGTTGGGAGGGGAGGAAATGTTATATAATTACCAAAATTTGACTCCAGAGCTAAGAATCAGAAATATGCGAAGATCACAGTAATAACCATTGTCATGCCAGATACTAACCAGAAGCTTTCTACATACTGTTTTTAAACTCAAATTAAAGGTGTGCCAGAAAGACTTCTGTCTGCCAAAACCATAGTTCAGGTTTTTAGTTTCCTTGCAACCTTTTTGGCCACCCCAATGTCTAAAGCTAAAACTCTTTCTTCTGCCATGTCTACAGTATAGAAAGAAGAACCCTCATGTAAGCCTTTAACTGTTCACAGAAAAGAATATTTTGTTTAGAATTACTACTTGTGGGAAATTATTACGTATACAAACACATTCCATTGATTTGATATCTTAAGCATTTTGCTCCTTTAAAAAAAAAAAAATCATCTCAAGGGCTAACAATGTGACCTTATCAAGAGAACTGGCCAAAACTCAAATATTTGCATTGAGAGCTGCTAGGCTTTTTGGTTCATTTGTAGCATGGAGTCTGATGCAGATGCTTTATGTAGCAGAATAACCTTTCAATTTTCTGAATAAAAATAAAATGTACTTTTAAGGTACAGAATCATCAAAGTCTCTTTTGGATTAAAAGTGCATTAACAACTCACTCCATATACAAACTCTGAAGTCCACAAGTCTTATAATAAAATCTGCATAAGTAGTTTAGAAAGCACTTTCCCTCAAATTATCTAATTGTGTTGAAATCTTCATTATAACTCACTGAAGTGGATAGGCAGGTGGTTTTAATCTTATCTCCCTTTCCCATCTCTTCTTCCTTAGTGCAGAGATAGGTTAACTTGAGGCTAACTTAGAAAGCTTTAGGGCCCAGGCCTAAGCCTGGTTTGCTGACTTAAATTCCCACGAATCACAGTTTCTCAATCTAGGCACTACTGACATTTTAGGTTGGATATTTCTTTGTTGTGGGGGCCTTCCTGTGCATTGTAGGATGCTTAACTGCACCCCTGCCTCTACCTACTAACTAGATGCCAGGAATACCCCCTCCCCCTGCCCAACAGTTATGACAATGAAACATGTCTCTGAACACTGTCAAATATACCTGAGGGTAGGAGGAAGCATCCCTGGTTGACAGTCAATAAAAACTTTTCAAAATGCAAGTCACCTGTAAGTGCTAATTAACTCCATTTCCACAGGAACCAGCTCTACTTCACATTTGTTTTGCCTTACAGGATACAGTTATTAGACATATATTTAGATACCAGCTGGGTTGTTTGCAATAAGAAGACTGCTGGCAATACAATAGTCCCCCCTTATACACAGAGGATATGTTTGAAGACCCCCATAGGATGCCTGAAACCACAGATAATACTGACCCCTAGATATATTGTGTTTTTCCTTTACATATGCTATGGTTTGAATGTTTGTCACTTCTGAAGCTAATATTGAAACTTAATCCCCAATGTAATAGCATGAAGAAGTGGGAGCCTTTAAGAGGTGATTGGGTTATGAGGTCTCTGCCCTCCTGCATGGATTAATCCACTGAATTGGCCAGGTGCAGTGGCTCATGCCTATAATCCCAGCACTTTGGTAGGTGGAGGTGAGAGGATTGCCTGAGCCCAAGGATTCGAGATCAGCTTGGGCAACAGGGTGAGACCTTGTCTATACAAATCAAAAAACTAGCTGGGTGAGGTGGCACATGCCTGTGGTTCCAGCTACTTGGAAGTCTGAGGCAGAAGGAACACCTGAGCATAGCAGGTTGAGGCTGTGATGGTCATGAGCATGCCACTGCACTCCAGCCTGGGCAACAGAGTGAGACTCTGATCGCACCCCCCTCCCAAATACATTGGATTAATAGGTTATCTTAGGAGCGAGTTAGTTATCAGAACAGTGGATCTGTTATGAAGGCCAGTTTGGCATGCTCTTGCCCCCTCGCCATGTGATGCCCTGCACTGCCTCAAGACCTTGCAGAAAGTCCCCACCAGCAAGAAAGCTCTCACCAGATGTGGCCTTTAGATCTTGGACTTCCTAACCTCCAAAACTGTAAGATATAAAATTTATTTTCTTTATAAATTAGCCAGTCTCAGGTATTCGGTTATAGCAACAGGAGAGAGACTAAGATAACATATCTATTATAAACTCTATCAGTTAGGCATAGTAAGAGATTAACAACAGTAACTAATAAAATACAACAATTATAACAATATGATGTAATAAAAGTTATGTGAATGTGTTCTCCTCTCTCAAAATATCTTATTGTACCGTACTGACCTATTTTCAGACTGCAGTTCACCATGGGTAACTGAAACCATGGAAAGCAAAACTGTGGATAAGGAAGGAATACTGTACTAATATTTTTAAAGAGCTCTTTACTCAACTGGGACAGCCTTACCCAGATGAAGACAGAAATCTTGGATAGATTTTCCCTCTGAGGGGTCACAGACCATAATAATGTATATTGAAGAGCTGTAGTAATCAATAGTGCGGTTCACCAAACATTTTGGTTCTCCTCCATTCTGGGCACAAAGCAGGAATGCTTTCCCTGGCTCCTTTCATGATTAGGCAGTGCCTTGCGACAAGCCTGGTCAGAGAGTTGAATGAAGTCTCTTTAAGGCCAGAGCCCTTAATAGCTGATGAGAGACCCTCCTGAGCTTTCTCTTCCTTCTGGCATGGTCAGTGGTAATGTTTGAGACAGTGGTCACTCGGGTCTTTCTATCAGCCTGGGTCCTCAAGTGTGCATAATGAGTAGAACACTCCTGTTCGTCTCAATAAACATGAACAAGAAATAAGTCTTCCATGCTTTAAGCTAGAGATTTTAAGGTTTTCTGTTATCTTAGCATAACTCGGCTTATAATTACTGATGTAAGAGCTGAAAGATGAGAAAAAAATAATTAAAAAATGACATTAAATCAAGGTCACCTATATTAAAACTGAAAACATAACATCACCTAGAACTTGCTTAATTCTTAGGGTTCAGTCCTGAAATATTCTCTACTTTCATTCTCTTTAGTATTTGAAAATTGTTTCAATGTAGGTTTCTACATACCTCATAAAGTATGTAAACTATACTATTCTATTATGCCAAACTCATTCTTTCATTCACTCAAATAATATTTACTGAACACTAAATATGTACCAAGTGTTATCTGGAGTATCCTTGCACTTCATGTTGCTTTTGACACCATTCTTGTGATGAAAGACAGAAGAAAGAGGAGGAAATCAATTTTTACAACTAGGTAGGGGAGATATTTATGAAGTGTATTTGATTTTTTTAAAAATTTTACATTTGCAAAGAGATTATCAGAGAAAAGGGAAATAATTTCACATGAATGGCCAGGGAATTTCCTGCTTTTTTACCCATAAAACAGGCATGATTTTGTGCATTTCTATGTAAAGCGTAAATAGCATTTACCTTGGAGGTAGACTGACAAGGTTTTAATTATGGCTTCCAATCAACTGGCTGGGTGGTTTCAGGCAAGTGACTTAACCCCTCTGTGCCTTACTTTTTCTCAATGGAAATGGTAATTCCAACACTATCTAATTCATAGGGCTATTGTAAAGACTAAATAATGGATAAAGGGCTAAGAACAGTCTTGGCACATACTAAGTGCTCAATAAACGTCAGTTCTAGCTTTTTCAAAATAAATTTAATGTTGATTGTTTGCTTCATCAAAAAGGCCAGTAAAACTTGTTGAACTAACGTCATAACTCAGTGGTGTGTGCTGCTTTCCTCAAGAGCTCTATGAAGTGGGAAAGAGAATTAAGCTGGATAAAGAGTGGTCAGTGGTCCTGCTATCATATAGTAAACATTTCTTGGTTTTCCAATCTATCCAGCCTTGTATTTCATACACATGCACACAAAAGCTAGACTCAAGGACAGCCAGTGTGATCAAAGTGATTTAAGTTTTCAGAGTCTCAGTTTCACTACCTATGAAATGAAAAAACAAAACAAACAAACAAAAAAGCCTACCTCATTGAGATTATCCTGAGCATTACACAAAACCAGGCAAAGGATCACGAAAGAAGTAAACTTTCAATGAATGGTGGTATTAATAACATAATAATAATTATTATTGCAATTTATTAATACAAGAAAGCCACATTCTCTTCACAGGTTAAGTGCTGAGAGCAATTCTTCTGGCCAGTATCACCTAGTATATATGTTGGTTTTATGATCTGGGTTTTATATATGCTACTGTAGTACCAAGAAGAGGCAATAGACAAAGACACACATTCCTGCTAGGTGGCCCTTTTGTGGAAAAGACAGATAAGAGAATAGAAGTGCTGGATGGTGAGATGGGTCAAAAAAAAGTAATGTTTAAAGTTAGAGAAACAGTTGGGTCCAAAAACAAGATCATGAAAAGGCAGCACATCACAGTAGGTAACGTACTTCCTATCTGTGTGGTCTACTTAATTTCTCTGTGCCTCAATTTCTCCACCTGGGAAAAATGAAGACAGTAATAACTTAACAGAATTGTTATCAAGACTTAAACAGTTGATATTTGTAAACGGCTTAGGACAACACCTAGAATACAGTCAATGTTGTGTAAGTATTTGTTAAATAACCCAGAGGGGTGGTAAGAATGGCTGAAGTTACACAGGATGGCCTGTTAAGAGACCTTTGAGGTAGACTCTAGCCAAGTGGCCTTCTAAGGGCACAACCTGGAAGCTACCAGGCTCACCCATCCACTCAACACTTGGCCTCCTCCTCTGTGCAAGGTGAAGTGCTATGGCCATAAAAAGTTGATTCACCAGTGGCTGAGGAAGAAAAAAATCCCCAATGGAGGCTGGGAGTAACAGAAGCATGTACACAGACAATATGCTAGCCCTTCATGTGGGCTTTCACGCACTCCCTGAGTATTTCACAGCATTCTAGTTACCTGCTAATTAAGTGTCTCCCCAGGGCAGAGTTCCCTGAGGGGGAGACTGAATTCTGTTTACTGAGGAAGCTCCCTTCCACAGTGCTCAGTAAGTATGTGTGGAAGTGGAGCCAAAGTGAGCAATTAAGACAATCTGTAATTACTGAGCACTGGGAACCTGGACCTCCAATTACTCCATGACTATCCCATTTTCAACCTCCACATTGTTCTAAATAGCTCAAGGTCAATGTGCGGGAGAGGAAAGCTGTGATCCCAAGAACACAGCCCTTTGAGTAAAAACCTAACCTTCTTTGTAGTGGTGGCCTAAAATTACCCAGTGGTAAACCTGGTTTAGATGCCCTCTGTTGAGAGACTTTTTCCAGCTTCTTCTCTTAGTCCATCCACAAACACCTCAAAGCTGGCACAAACAAAACTGGACTTAACAGCTTTGCAAATGAACTGATTTGTTTCTTTTCCCCTTTCTCCACAGCCATTCATCTACCTAATTCTTTTCTGTGTTTTCCTTGAGAACATCCCTCTCATACAGCCCTCTCACTAATCTCTGCTACCACCTCACAGAATCACACCTGGATGACCACCAGAGGGACTTACTGTAATTCTGCCTACCTTTCATCACAAGACACAACTTCCTAAAAGACAGGTTTCATTTTATGCCTTCCCTATTCAAGATCTAGGCTCCTCATTCCTTACCTTTATTAACCTACTTAGCATATGAAGATTCTCCATATGTTGGCCCTTACCCTACCTGTGTAGTATATGTATGAACTTACTTACTGAGGTCTGCATGCAGAATTTCCTGTTCTATTTAGATTTGTGATTCCTAGCACTAATCGTTGAAGTTTTTCTCTCATTTAAACATACTTAATGAAATGTTTGCTTTTATGTTCTTTGCCTATATTGTTTCCCCTTTTGGAACAGCTAAATCTTTTTCTAGCTATTCAAGTATTAGACCTTCAATTAATATCCTAAATCACCTGTGTCACTACTAATATATGTATAGTTGTATTATCTTGTGTTTCACTCTCTGTTTCCTATGCATATGCACCAGCACTCCCTCCTCAGCAAAATTATAAATTCTTTGAAGGCAGGGAGTTTATATTATTTTTACCCACTTATCCAATAAGTATTCACAGAGCTCCAGCACTGGGCTTTGGGGTATAGCAATGAACAAGACAGACACAGTCCCTATCCGCATAGCACCTACATTCTAGTGTGCACGTGCATGTGTGCGTGTGTGCGTGAGTGATGAAAAAAATTACACATATGTAATTCAAAACTGAGGGAAATACCACAAAGACAAAGTATGGGGTATTGAGAGACCATGACAAAGCCTCAGATGGAAACAAAAACAAAAACAAAACGCCTCCCTGAGCTAAGAAGGATAAAATAGAAATGAATAGGCAAATGTCTGAAGGTCTAAAAAAGGGTGGTGCCTTGGAGGAACTTAGAAAAGTTAGGTATCCAGAGCTGCAGAAGGCAGAAGACGAGTCACAGGAGAGAAGCCTACTGAGGTACAGGCTGGGTGTAGCTCCTAACACTGTACCAGAATTGAGAGGTACTTGGTAAGTGACTACAGAAACTTTAGGTGGTCCTTAGGAGTCATGATTCACAATGGCAAAGGTCACTCCTGAAATTTTGTTGCCTGTATATTTGGTTTTCAAACAATGATGAATACCCAAAGCTTAAAAAATATGAACATGTAAGTGCTTATGAATCCTCAACTTTACTGACCCAAATATGACAAGTGAGGATGGAGGGCAAAGGGAATGGCCCTGAAAAGGCTCCATGTGGCGTTAAGAATGAGAGGACCTAGGCTATCAGCTTCTGATTTTTGTCTTTCTCAAGTTCAATAAACAAGGAATGGACCAATGACAACTATGATGTGGACTGTGGTTCATTCTGCATTGCAAGTTAGATGCCAAAATGCTTTACACAGGCCACCTTTAACAGATGGTAATGTATTTCAGCTATTACCAATGTGAGCAAGATTCAAACCAGTGACCCCAGAGGTGAGAGGTTATATATCCAATTACAAATTCCCACTTTCCTTAAGTGTTAAGATGCCTAAAGCAATATATTTTATTTACATCAAGATGCATTGTATAAACTATATTTGATAAAAGAGATGACTTCACGTTCTCAACTTAAATCAAAGAATGCTTACTTAAGTATTTTTTTAATTGAATCAGACTTTAATGCCATCGTATAATCTTTTGGTTAACAGTGCTCATCTTGATTATTCTAACAAAGGGAAACATGGAAATTAATACTTAAGTTAGAGCTTATGTCATTTGTAAAAACACACATTAGAAAATTCAAAAGAGGTACCTGGGACATCTGTGAAGGTTTCTCCAAGGACAGAGACGTGGAAGTTGAGTCCTAGGTCCTTAAGACACATTAATACCTTAAAAAAACTTTCTGGATCTTTATCATGCTCCCTGGAAATAAACACACAAAATATAACTTGTGTTACCTTAGGGTATATGTTAGAAAAAGTGGGTTTACTTCTCACAGTTGCAATCCTTTTTGTGGTCTATTGCTAGTTAGGGGAGCTTCTGGCATCCACGCAGAGATTTTTTCTCCTATAACCTTACACTGTAGCATTAGCAGTGAGTGTTTTCACATCTACAGACTTCTCTCTTATGTTCAAACCCAGTCCTATTGAAGTTTTAAAACTCTGCAGCTTTTTGTTAAAGGGAAAATCTGTCTTGTTTTTCACATCTTAAAGCTAGACTATAGAATGTATATTTTCTTTTTTTAAAAAAATGGTTAATTTTCCACTTAACACACAGGTTTTTATTTATAAAGAAAAGACCAGCCTTCAAAGGATGATTTCTACAGATGATGAGAATGTACCAAAGATGCTTTTCATTTTCATGAGTCTGAATACCTTTCTCTCACATTTACTGAAACCCTTTGTGCCCACAAGGAACACACAATTTAGGGAGTAAGATTAGAAACCCTCTCACTAATCTCTCATTTTAAATAATTGAATGGAGAATTATAAATACATCAAGGGGATAGGTCTGGGTCTATGTCTGCTGAGTATAACTTAGGAGAGGAGTTATGCAACATATAAAAGAATAGTAATAAAGATAATTCTTTCATTTAGGAGAGGCTTTGGAACACATGAATTATTTTTTGTTTGTTTAGCTTGGTCTTTCTTTGAAAATGACAGAATGAAAGGCTAAAGGGCACTAAAATTTTTTAAAAATTCTACAGTTCAACAAATCACATTAAAATGAAATGAGGTTTTTTTCTTTTTGCATCCTAAGGTGTGAATATTTCAGTATTTCTTGCATTTAATTACACTGTTTTAAATTATCTTATTTCAGACAGATGTGGAGCAGATGTCTTAAAAATATTTGTTTTTTTATTTATAATTCAGAATTTTAACTTCTTTTTTATATTATGAAAAAATAGTTATATATCAGCAATTGAATTTCTCATTTACCAACTAATTATGTAAAATAAATCTGTAAATTGATCAAACTGCTATATGAAATATGAAAATTATATCATTCAGAAAATTTCATGAAAAATGACATCTGCAACCCTAAATGTGTTAATTCACAATTCAGTCAATATTTTCAGTATATGAATTAAAACAAATGCATCTTCTAATTAACATTTTAAAATAGCATTTATAATCTCAGGAAACTGTAAGATCTTGCTTAAAGAGTTCTATAACCATTTACTTTTTAAGCTCTATATCTCTCAGTTTGATTTAGTTCAAATAATAAAGAATGCAATGGCAAAATGTTCATCACTTTTTAAGATGATGCATATTATACACATGCATCATTGGGAAGTTTTTGGATAGTTCTCATACATACTACCGCTGTGGGCAAGGACAAAGACACAAAACAGTTTGGAAGTAAAGAATATACCATATGCTATCTTTAATCATATCAATCAAACAGCTATCACCTAATCTGTAAAATGTTCCTTTAGTCTGATTCTCTTGAAAATACTTAGATGAAAAGATTGGAAACAATATAACATAATATATCTCAAGGAAGGAGTAACACTATCGGGAAATCTAGCCACTCAGTTTTCTAAATTTTTCATGTTGAGTTCCAAAATTTGGGCTATGGATACATAAGAGACCATGTATTCATTTTTCTTTTTTTTGGTATTAAAGTAAACATAAATGAGGCTTGGGGTTGGGAGAAAGTTTAATCGGGTAGAGGCTATATTTCTTAAAAGATTCTAATGTGAATATTTTCAAAGCAGTAGGCTTTATAAATCTTTTTTTCAGTGTTTCTATACAAGATAAATGCATTATAATCCTGCTGTATTCTTTAGATATTTCCTATAGGTGGACAAAAGCTTTCATATTCAATAGGCACTTTGCATAAGAACATAAAAGAGATTTGTGTGAATCTGCCCTCTTTTTGTTTAACCCATAATATATGGCTGAATATAAGGTGAGATTTTTCTTCTCCAAAACGATCTCTCAGTAAAAGGCATTTTAAACTAAAGTCCTTATAAAGTCTCTCATAATACTAGGCACTCTCTCAATTACTTTATTTTGAACAAAGTACTGTTTGGGGAACATGTATTAACCTGAAACAACGTCAACTGATGAGTTTTAGATGGTTTTAGCAGCCATTCAGTTGATGGAACTGGTAAAAACAGAAGCAAAGAAATTTAATACTGAGTTGGTAATCATTTTGGGAGACATGACCTAACAACTAAGTGCTGGATGCTGTTGAAATCGAGTATTTTAAAGATCACTAAAAAAAGTAATAGAGTAAGTGATTACTGGAGATCAGAAGTAGTAAGTGGGTTTTTATAGCTGGGGAAAATATTTCCAGTTATGGCATCATACACAGTTTCACAAAGTGCTGCACCCCAAACCACTTAGACTAAATTCCAGATGACAGATGGTGAAAGTAGACCCATGGCCCGAAAAGGTGGCACTATTCTGTGGTCAAGGATGCATGGGAATGGGATGTGGACTAAAACTGCTCCATGAGTAATATAAGGATGAGAAAACAGCAATACTTCTAAAAATATTCCTTATAATATGTACTTTAAAGTATTATTCATGTCTAAATTAGTAGAGTACATATTGTAAGTACATAATCATTCATCTATGTCACTCATAGTTCAATATAGTCAATTTAGTTAAAAGTTTTAGGGGGTTTTCTTTAAAGAACGATGGGAAATTGTCTCACTGTATCATTAAATATGTGTACAAACATTTGGCCACAGCCATATATCAAGGCACAGATGATAATCTATGGCAGAGCTCATTATGATCTGGTGAGTGAGGAACTCACCATCATCCATGGGTTTTTACTCTAGCACCCATGATATTAATGAACTCAGTTAGCATAATGTGAATTTGTCTGAAATTCTTTTCTGGGAAATCTAATGTGAAACTTTCATAGATAAGATTTTAGCATAAAACATTAAATGCATAGGAAGGAAGGGGAATTTAAAGATAATATGTTGAGTGACCCTTTCTGCTAACAGCTATCAAGATTATACATATATTTAATAATACAACCAATTATCTACAACCATACTTGTAGATTTTGGGGCTCCTAAACACTTTTGTTCTCATTCATTGCTGGTTGGAATGCAAATTGAAACACATCTTTTCGAGGGAAATTTGGTAATGTAAATAACAAGCCTTAAAATGTACATGACTTTTGCCCTGGTAATTCTAATTTAGAAAAGTTACCCTATAAAATAATTAAAGATGTGCACAGAAATTCAGCTAGAGTATGTTCACAACAGCATTGTTTATAATGACAACCATCTGTAAACAACCTAATGGAATGATAAATAAATATATTTTGACATGCACATATGATGCAATACCATGTAGTCAGTAAAAAAAAGTTGCAGAAATATTCTTCTTAAAATGGAAGAATATTCAAGAAATATTGTTAAGTAAAAGGGAGATGACAGAGTAGCACATATTATGTGATCTGTTTTTGTAAGAGAAATGGATGTGTATGCCTAGAAAAAAGTCTGGGATGAAGTATACCAAATGGATTATCTCTAGGGGTTGTTATAAATGTTTCTTTTTTCACATGTTTCCTATTTTTTCTTTAATAAACATATTTACATAAATCATTTAAAAAGCTTATAAGAAGTTATCTCTCTAATATTCCACCATAAAGTTATATTACTAGGTTTTTTGGCTTAATCCTGTAACATTTTCAGTTTTTATAGAAACATAATTCTTCCTTTCCTGTGAGCCTTCCACATTTGACAGCTGCCAATCAAGCCAATTTGATTCATCACAAGACATTCCAGAAGATGAATCAGGGTCCAGGCTTCCCAACAATTTCCACACTTGAGTAGGTAAGAATGAAACAGTCTGGCTGGGAATGCATTCTTATGCACCCCCACTATGGCAGAAGAGACCAGCGCGGAAATATTTCAAGCTTACTGGAAGCAGTAGATACAGCAAGAACAGCTTTTATTCCCAAATATTATTCAGAACATTTGAAAAGCATAAACTGTTTCCATGTGTTTTTTTCTTCCTATATCTGTTCTCTCTCTGTTGCCTTTCTCGTTTAGCTTTTAGAGCTAAATTTCTTATTTCTCACTTAACACTCCTGCAGTAAATATTTATTGAGGATTTCTAAGTTCTCCATACTTGTCACTTACACTGAACTGTTAACCTCTCCCATTTCCCCACATAACTTTATACACATTGAGTGAAAACTCTTAAATCTAGTTTCTTGCCTTGCTTGGGCAAGTGCTCTCAGGAGCATGCCACTTTGGATAGAGGCTCCATGAGGGAAGGATAAATGATATCTGTTTCAGTCACTGCTAAGTACCCAGTACCTAGCTGAGTAGCAGTAGACATGACTTGTATTCACCAATATCCACTACTTCTCTCATTCTGGGCACACAGAAGACTTCACTCTCATCCCCTTGTTGTAGGATGAGGCCACAGCACTAGTTCTAGTCAATGGACTGATGTGTGCCATTTTCAGATAGAAGTATTTAGGAGCAGTTCTAGATAGCTCTTTCTAAGCTGTTAAGATGGTTAGGTTAAAAGAGTGAAGCAGTTTGGGTTGGCACATGGAGGAGAGTAGCCCTGGTAAAGTCATCTAAACATGCAGCAGACTTTGAGTAAGTGAGAGAAATATACTTCGGTTGAGGTTAAGAACTGAGATTTGGGGTGGGGGTGGGGGTGTCTTCATTACTGCTGCATAATGTGGCCCATCCTAACACATTATCTGTGGCACAGAATTAGCTGCTCTATAAATATCTTTTGAATAAATGAAGGTGTAGGAAAAGTGAATTCATTTATAGACCTCCTGTTATGTTCCAGATCCCATGCTAAGCACCTGATCATAATCTTACTTAAGCTGCTCAACCAAGCAGTCATACAAATATAACTATTCCTTCATCTAAGATCACACAGAGGAGACAGGCTACATCTGAAATCACATCTCATCACTACAAAGTCACATTCTTTCTTCTATACAGTCTTTGACTTTTTGTTTCTTTCTTCCTACAGATAATGAGAGAAAAAAGAGAGCTGGTACCTTCAGCCCATTGTTTCATTTCCAGATTATCAAACCATAAACATTCTTTAGCTTGTTACTTGAGGTTCAACTCATTGGCTAAGAGACGACAATAAGGATATGGAGAAGTAATGATAATTATGATCTCTTCAATACTATGGTTGAAGCATCTTCACCTTTCTGATACTCTGCTAATCTCCATCTTTACTTCTTCATTCTGAAATACCACCTCACTTCCACGTTCAGAGATGTGTTCCTTATTCAAAACCATAAGGCTTCTTACTTACCACTCTGCACCAGCTGTCAGGATCACTGATGTCTCTATAACACTTTCTGGGGCCACAAACTGTTCACTTCCCTCTACAAGCCTGACACATCAATGATCAGTTTTGGAGGTTCCCTCCACATGTGCTGCTTCTGCTTCTTACTCTTAAGGTGTGCCATGATGCTTTGAATATAATTCAGCCTGTAGTCTTATTACCCACCATTTTCTCAACTTCTCTTTCTCTCGCTCTCATTCACTCTTGCTCTAACTTTCTTTCTTTTAGCTACTATCAGTGCCTCTATTTCTCTAATCCTACAAGCACCTTCTACTGTCATTTACTTATAGTTGACCAAGACCAAGGCTGTCCACTGTTGTTTTCTCTGAATGTTGTTCATACTGCATTCTGCCCCTTAACCTTGCTTGTTGAGGGAGGGTGAAAGGTATAGTTCATGGAGAAATAGCTCTGCCTCTGATGAGTAGTATGGCCAGTAGGACCAGCAGATACAAAACATAACCATGCACAGCTTCAGTTTCTTCATCTTTAAAATGGGATAAAATACCCCATACCTATATTAAAAAAGGTGTGAGGAATGAAGAAACGTCTGGCACCATGAAGGCATATACTACATTTTCATTTCCTTCATCTTTTGTATTTGTGGTATTTTAATGTTAGAAAATTTTAATCAATCTATTCCATCTCTACTCCCCCAACCTTGAAGACATTCAAGATGATAAGATTTTTATGTTTGTCACTTCCAGGAAGTCATGGGCTGGAGGAAGGGGAGAAGAAACCCTACCAACCCTCACGCAAAGAAGGGACAGCCTTCTTTGTTGTTTATAGAAGCTAAAACTCTTGTAGACACAGTGAAGACTTCAGACACAAGTAAGCAAAATGCCATGAGAGTGTAGTATGCACCTTCCCACACCGTGTCTCCTCTCTACCTCTAGATAAGAAACACAAGGGACTGATGGAGAAGAGATGAGAACAGAACTTTAGGAGTCCTAGTGGCCCTACACTGTACTTCTTGGTAAGAAGCCTAGGGAAGGGGCATGACTCCAGAGAGTGAATGTCTGAGAGTATGTCTCTAGGCAGACAGTATTGGGAATGGCCTTAAGAGATTCCTGAGCCGTGGTGGACTAAGAGTGGAAGCGTGGCTTCCGTGAGTCATGGAAGGATCACAGAGCTGTAGGCAGATAGATGGAAGCAAGTGATCCCTTAGCAATGGCTCATGAGGAATGGGGACTAGGAAAATGGAAGACAGAAAACCTTGCACTACTTAAGATTTCTATCATCATATTGGAATGGACCATCACACACAAATTAAGTTATAGACAAATAAAATTCTAATTAATGCATATCAGGGTTTCATGCCATCTGCACATTCATATTCTCATCTTTCCTTTTAATAGAAGAGGGAGAGATGTCTGTCTTTCAAAATTCAGTCTGTGATCTTTCTAGATCTTCCACTCTGCCTTTCTTTTTTTTTCATGAGAAATTTGTGTTCTCACATTCCGTTTCCTTCCTACAGCCTGTGTTCCTACTCTAACTCCACAATTCTTCATTCATATATTTGGCATCTGCGAATTACCCTTCTTCCTGACAATACTATTTGACAAGAACGTTTTTAATAATGGACTGTTTATAGGTGACTTTTCATACATCATTTCACCTTAGAATATCAGCTATGTCCCTCTTTCCTTATTTCTTGGGTTTTCCCTACATCTTTGCTGTTCCCATTTTCTTGGATGAAAGTACTCTCCACTAACACTAATTCCACTTCTGCCCTCACACATTCACATGCTTCTTATGTTCTCTCCTACTTCTGACACCACTGATCATCCGCTGCTTTCTTAGAAATGATCCTTGCTTGGTCTCCAAATACCATATTACAATTACAACCTAATAACTTTCTCCCTAAATAAATCTTCCCACTCATTCTATTCTGAAGGTCACCCAGTGACAATCAAAACATTTTTTCCACTAGGTCTCACTCACAACGTGATTTTCTCCTACATCTCTCCACTGCTAAAAGCTTAGATTCCCTAGGTTATTTCTCACTGACAATGATTTCCTATCTCACTGGATATTGTATACAGTAATTTTTATTCAGCTGTCTAACTCGCCAATAAATTCTTTTTCTCTGCAACTCTGGTTAGGAAGTCCGTAGACACCCATGCCTCAAAAAAACTGGTGGGCCATGAAGTATCTTAATTAAGATGAATTGAGTCTTCCCCACTCCTGGGATGTAATTTATGCAGCAGCCATCATCCCACATAATTTTAAAACATCACAATGTACGCAATTACTTCCTCTCAGACTTGGGAGGCTTTACGGAACTAAACTTGTTACTCTCCCTAGTTCATTACCAAGGTTTTCCATTTTCTGTAATAAAGTTTTTTCTTGTCAAATGTGGTGACTGGGGCTATAAACTCAAACTGACAAATTATCTGGATTTTCTTTTGGATTATAACTTGATTTTCCTCCAAGAGACAAGTAGGAAATACATTTAAAACCGCTTGCTAGTTACCGTGAAAGCAACCCTTGCATACTAGTTCACCACCTCTAGATAGAAATTCTCCCAGAGTCCAGCCTAGGAAACGCCTCTGACATCTCTGAGAATTGTTGTATTTCTATCTCTTGGATAGGATGATGTATGATTCTTATTTCTTACATTACTTTGACTGCCAGGGAGCTTACAGTCAGGTTTTAAAGTGCTCAATCTCAGCAACTACTACATGGAAATCACAGAACTGAGAAACAGAATAATGAAATTTTAAAAACTCACTGGATGGGTGGATGGGCTCCGTAGTAGAGAGAGGACTACATAGGTTAGAATGAGTGATCTTGAGATCAACAGAAGTTACCCAGTATGAGAAATAAAGCAGACCTTAAAAAAAATTTCAGGGACCTATGGGATAAAAATAGAAGCTCCAACATTTGTATCATGAGTCCCAGAAGGGAACTCCATTATTTCTACAACTACAAGTGAATCCATAATTGTTCAATTCAGATTTCAATGATAACAAAATATATGTCCATTGTAAAAAAAATACAAATAATTCAGAAATAAAGTAAGCACTGAAAACCCCAGTTCCTCACCCCTCCTGATCCCATTCCCCAGAGGTAACCACTACCAACAACCGTTTAAGCTTCCAGACCTATTTTTATGCATATGCAAACAAAGAAATTTGTGTGAGCATATTTTTATACATACCTTCCTTATTTTATAAATTAAATTACTATCAGTCATTACACACTTTGCATTTTCACTAAATACACAATGTACACAATCTATCTACATCAGTGCATATAGATATCTCATTTTAGAATGGTACATATTTTGTTATTGTTATATAAAGTAATTCTCCCACTAACAGACATTTAAATTGTTTCCAAACTTTTGATGTTTCAAACAATACTAAAAGTGAAATCTAGTTCTCTTTTTAACATTGAAGTTTCTCTTTTGGGGAATTTTTGTTTTTCCTCTTACTTTATAAATGTAGCCATTCCACATTCCTTAACTGAGGCACCTTTTCTCCATTCCTACAATGTTCATCTTCCTTTCAAACTAACCCACTTTCAAAGTTTTACGTACTCACACCTGTCCCATTGTAAGTTTCACCACCACAGTCCATGTCATGTCTTTGTTTACCCCTGTAGTCTCACTGTCTAGCACAATGTCAATTATTAAATTGAATTGACTCTAAATCTAGATCACCTCCCTGTGAATCTAATCTTTCTATCCCTTCTTATTTATTTAACTCTCTCCCACTAAGTGAATTTATCCCTTCTACTATATGTATTTCACTATTTATATAACCAGATGAATATACAGAATCTTTATTTGGCGGCAACAACTCATTGGCAACACCTACAAGCTAAACTCCTACCCCCAATCAACTTATTGCCAACCTAGCCATTTATTTTTTCACAAATAACTTAAGATTTGTTTGTTCATTTCCATTGTTATAATACAATGTTATTACCTTATACCTTGAGAACATCACTGAGCTTCAGATTCCCTCTGCCAATTCAGGTTCCAAAAGACAGACATTATCCTCTTCAACATGATTTTCCTTCTTCTTCTCTCCAAACTGTGCACTGACTAGAAACCATTAAATTGACATTATGCTGCCCTATCCAACACTGAAGTATTTCCATCATTCTCATCTTCTCCCTCTCTCTCTCTCTCTCTCTCTGTTGTTTTCAATTCTTGTGTCTAGAACACACCATCTTCTCTTCTGCCACGACCTGTCCATTGCATCCTTCGCTGACTTTGAATTTATTGTTACTTGAAGTCATCTCTGAGGAATCTCATCTCTGATTCAATCCTGCACTAAAATTCGTATACTACTGAGGGTTTCATGAATGTGTTCTTTTATATTATTTCACATTTATTTGTATGCTGCCCCCTTAAAATTAGTTTGAAAGTCTCACACTTAAGAGAAAACCTTAGACTCTAGAAGCTGGCAGGTACTCAAAATATTACTTTAGAGTGAACGAATGCATGAATGATGACTCTATCTTGACTGAATAGAGACAGTTATATTTTTAAAACTATGGTAGGATGGGTTTATGATATGACATGAAGAATCAGGGCTTTTTTTTTTTCTCTCTCTCTTAAATGGAGAATTAAACATGGTTTGGAATTATTAGATGCCTTTCACTGAAATGGATTTCAATTCTTAATAACAGGTTTTCATGTTCACTTATGGACATTTTGTCATGTCTAGAAATGACAAGGTCTTCAATCATGTGGGAAAAAAATCTTAATTTGAAGAGAAAAGCCTGCTCCAAAACTTGTTTCTGATTTTTAAAAAATGTTAAAATAGAAATGGGCAGAGTGATTAATAAGAAATTCTTCCAATAGAAAGAAAAATGCTAAAATACTATACTTCTTATATACTGTCTTATTTCTAGACCTATATGAAACTGCTGTGTTTTTTGGCTAGCACAGAGATCTCAAGAAAGAGATAGTCTCCTTTACTCAGCAGCAACTGCTAAACATACCAAATTGTCACGGTGACAACTGTGGACAAGAGTGAACACAATATGGAATGTCTGTTCTATAAAGACCTGCTCAAAATGAAGTGTTCTTATTGCTACATATGCTGCATTTTTTTCATTTTATAACAGAATTAATTATGTAATTTCTTCTCTTCTCCTACATTCTTACAGACGAAAGGAATCTGTATTACTCTACTTAGTCCCTTTCATGAAATCATAAAAAAGTTCATCCCCAAACCTCATTACCCTGGTTTTTTTTTGGCTTATTATTTCAAACTTTTAAGAACTAATCACATTAGGTTCTGAAGGTAGACTAATTATTTATATGAAGAAAAATAAGATACTCTGAATACTGTAATAATATCACATCTATAAATTAACTATATTGTTCAAGAAAAGGTTCTTTAGAATGAGAAGCCTGATGGACCAAAGTCTTAATTAATTAAATATACTTGCTGCTAGTCAGTATCAGAACAATTTTTTTCTAGCAAAAAATAGATAACAGAAAATAACCAACTACTTTAGATAGTGTATTTGGTGAGAGATAATTTTAGCAAAATTAGTTTGCTTTAGAGGTGTATGTAAATCCAGAGAAAGAAAAACAGCAGCCTTAAATTTAAAGCCAATAATACATTCATGACTAAAATTTCAAATGCACTTTTTTAGCAGAATAAACTGAAGTAAAATAGTTTACATGAAAATGAAGTTTAGCTGAAAGAGAGTTCAAATCCTAGTTTTGATATTTAGTAGGGCAAACTACCAAACCAGTCTGAGATATAATTTCCTCCTCTGTAGCAATCTGTCTAATAACACTCACTTCAAAGAGCAGTTGAGAGGATTAAGTGAAATGATATATGTGAAACAATTTGCACTGCCTGGCAAACAGTAAATACACAGTAAAAAATGGCTGTTACTATTATTGCTGTTGTTGTAATTGTTATCATCATCAATTTAGTCTTCATTATTGAACTAAAAATTTAAGAATCTTCTAGTAAGCTTAACAGCCACCATAACTGGCTAAAAACTAAAGTTTGCTATACTTTATAATCAGTTATTTATAGAAAACTCAATGTGCCATTTTTGAGCTTTTAATGTTTACAATGATAATTATATACCTATAGGCATCTAAAGTGTCAACTATGTTATATATGCAAATAACACAGTGAGCACTCAATAAATGGTGATTTTTACTTACAACACAGAGTTACAAGTATGATTTAAAGAAAAATTTGTGTCTGTGTATAAAGGCACTCATATCCTTAACTGGGTTTGTCTTTTCAGGAATGTATCCCTAATCCTGTCAAATGCCACCATTAATCTAGCCACCCAAGTCACAATTAACCCAGTCACCTTCATATCAATAATCAATTCCTGACCCAACTGCTAATTATCACCCCAAATACGTCTTTCTTTTCCTGACAGAGCTCAGATGTTCATCATTCCTTCCCATGATGTTTATAACATTGTATCAAATCACTTTCCTATTAAATAATTACAATTGAAACCAGTGGAATAAAATGGTCACTTCTCCCTTCTCTTAGGAGCTACCTCCTAGTGACAAGGAGAACTAGAAATAGAAGTGCAAACATCATGTTTCAGAACAGTAAGATACTGAAAACCCTAAATCATACAAGAGGTGAAAAAGCTGTCAAAGAAGATGAAGACCAAATAGGTATGCAGGTGGAAGTGGAGAGAGGTACCCTGAGATTTTCAGACAGGTCTGGCAGAAGGTGCTCCTCCAAGGTGAAGGGTAGCCCATGAGTGCAAGGCCAAAAAATTCCTCTTTAGCAGAGCATCCACAGATGCTGGTGCCAAGAGCTTCCTTGTGCCTGTTTCAGTCTTGAGGAGCAGAGAATAAAGTTGCTAGGTAAAAAAAAAAAATCAGAGAAGCCTTTTTTGCAAGAAGTAGTAACCATCTTTGCCAGGAAGATTGTATAAGCACACTGGCTTGTACAATATATAATTTTCTTTTGACTACATAATTCATTCATGTTCATTGATTAGAGTGGCAATAGAAGTTGAATTTCCCATGTAATGTCTTAAAATAAAGATAACCTTTTAAAAGTTTTACAAACTGTTCCTTCTGTTTTAGACTCAAATTCCATGAAAATACTTTTTCTTTTTTTAAAAAATGGAATCCATATCATACTTTCTAAATGAAAAACATTACTGAAAGACTCAATAGCATGTGTATATTAATTTATGACACCATGTTCTTTAGAAAAAAAGCCCATACCTACTTTAGAAAAGAGTATGTAATAAGAAATGAACTTTTCACTTTTTTAGTGTAGAGTTAAGAAACAGAATTAAGAAATTAACTTTTCAATTTTCTTTTTTTAAAAAATTAATTTATTTTTATCTTAAAGATGTAGGGTACAATTCCGGGTTAGGAATACAAATGGTCATTGTACATTGTACAAGTCATTGTAAAGGTTGGGCCTCATTTCACCTGGTTTGAGATCAGGTACCCTTATTGATAAAGTGTGTCTACCCTCTCCCCCGCCGGCAGTTTCCCACTACTGCCAATCCCTTTCTTAAAGTATTATGACAATTGTTCAGGGTAACTTTTCATGTTTCACGGCCACAAAAAACTGGGGTAATAAGATTTGGGGCTGAACTTTTAAAAATGATATAATGAAAGGGACTAAGTAAAGTAATACAGATTTATTTCATTTCTAAGAATGAAGGAGATTACATAACTCTGTTTATAAAATGACAAAATGCAACATATGCAGGAACAAGAACACTTCATTTTGAGCAGGTCTTTATAGAACAGACATACAGTATAGAGTTTCTTCAGTATTTATTCTAATTTGGCTTTACATCTTTAAATTTAAACTAAAGAAAGAAATTGGTGGCTTAATATCTTTGTTGCATTTATAGTAGTGGTATGTATTAAATGCCTTCATTGAGTTTTTTCATCTACAAATTGGGTTCTCAATATAAAATTCACCACAGCCAGGTGTGGTGGTTCATGCCTGTAATCCCAGCACTTTGGGTGGCTGAAGGCAGTAGGACTGCTTGAGACCAGGAGTTTGAGACCAGCCTGGGCAACATAGTGAGACCTCTCTTTAAAAAAAAACAAAAATTAGCTGGGCATGGTGACACACACGTATAGTCCCAGCTACTCGGGAGACTGAAATGGAAGGATCACCTGAGCCCAGGAGGTGGAAGCTGCAGTGAGCCATCATCATGTACCGCACTTCAGTCTGGACAACAGAGTGAGACCCTAACTCAAATGAATGAATGAATAAAAATAAAATTCACCAATTAGAGGTTATAAAATGTTCTTTTCTTTACTTGAATATCAGCTACCTTTAGGAAGGATGCCAGGTAGCCCAACTTCATATTCAAAATGATCGCTAGCAAAATATTTTGGTATGCTCTAGGGTGCATTTAATTTTTATTATTTTTCACAGACTATTATTTAAAATATAAAAATTCAGAACAACAGAAAAATCTCTTGCCTGTTGTGGGTTTTGGCCTCAGGACAAGAATATCCTTGTCTGACGTCAGGACTTCATTCGATGAAGGAGAACTAAGCCCTCTGTGTACCGGGCAGACTTTGTACAAGATACTAGAATACATGTATGAATAATGAGAACAGGAGGCCCAATTCTCAAGGAGTCTAAATTCTAGTCAAGGTCAGAGGCTGTCCTCCCTATGCTATGATTCTAGAGATAAGAAGTCCATTGTCCATTAAATTTCATCTATTACTATTAACAATGTCTGAAATTCCTCCAGGCACAGCCTTAGTAGTACAGTTTTAGCAAGGCACTTAGTTCATAGCAGGTTTGTACTAAATATTATTTGATGGATGGATGGTTAAATGAATAAGTGAAAATTCTCTTTTTGGGTTTCATTTTGGAAAGGCAGGTAAACAAGCAACCTCATTTAAAATGTGTAAGTCCCTGGGGATATAACTCACTAAGACATTAGCAAAAATTTATACCTCAGTGTGATTTAATCTAAAAATATGTGTATATGTGTACATCTTTTATTCTTTTGTGACTAATGTATTAAAACAGATCACTAAGAAAATGTAAGTTCAGATGGCTAAAGGAAGGTCAAGAGAAAAAGATTTTGAAATGTGATGAGTATAAATGGATGGTAAAAATTGTGTAAAATATCTCAAAAGGAAGTTTTGGGCATCTGGA
Organism: Tarsius wallacei; assembly: GCA_963574415.1. Classification (NCBI taxonomy): domain Eukaryota; kingdom Metazoa; phylum Chordata; class Mammalia; order Primates; family Tarsiidae; genus Tarsius; species Tarsius wallacei. The sequence goes on from CAUYQG010131042.1 coordinate 61,729, forward strand.
AAAGAGGTAAAAGGCTCATGCAAAAGGAGGCTAAACAATGTGTAGAAGTATGACTGGTGGATTGCCTGAGCCCGCGGGTTCAAGACCTGCCTGGACAACTCTGTGAGACCTCATCTCTACAATAAAATCAAAAATTAGTCGGGCGTTGTAGTGCAAGCCTGTAGTTCCAGCTACGGAAGGCTGAGGCAGAAGGATCGCTGGGTGACAGAGTGAGACTCCAACTCAAAAACAAAACAAAACAAAAAAGAAGTATGACTGGGCAGTGCCTGCTATGAAAAAACTTCATCCATTTCACATTTGTTTAAAGCTGGCTCTTCAAATAAGGATTAAGTCTGCAACAGGTTAAACTTTTAAAATAGCCTCCAGCTGTGCAGTCTTGAACTATGGCACAAGGAGACATGAGCTGTTTCTATGACCTCGGGTAGGGCTGGGGATATCAAGCTGCCATCAACTTCACTCTAGACTAGGCACAGCCGCAAAAACCATGGCTCATGTATGCCAAGCTGTTCACCTTGATCTTAGAATTGCAAATGGAAACATGAAGATAAACACTATTTCCAGCGCTAGAGGAGTCTTTCTGGGCTCCATTCAGATTAGTTCACTGTTGTCTCTTGCAACATTTGTGGCTCAGGAGCTGGGAAGTAATGTGTCTAATGGAATCCCTCTTTCAATTATCCTCACTTCCTCAGTGAAGTGTTGTCTGACTTTTCCAAGCAGAATTAGTTGCTTCCTCTTAGGGGTTTTCATTTATTATATTGTACTGCAATGATCCAGGAGCTCTCTGAGGCAGGAGTCTCAAAAGAAGTCATATTGATACATGTGTAAAAGGACAATATTTGAAGTATTAATCAATGTATTTAATGTGCTTCCTCCCTTGGTATTTCCTACTTTGCAAATCCACTCCTCCCCTGTTCCCCAGTAATGAGGGCAAAGACATTCTATAGTCTCTGCCCTTAAGGTAGGGTTATTAAACAGAAATACAGAGAGAAGACAAACAGTTAATTATTTATTTCTGCATTAAAATTGTGAGGCTCAAGTCTAAACAATAGTTTTGAAGAATAATACCAAGTAGGTTTTTCTCAATACTCTTTCTAACTGTCACAAACTCCCCTGTCTGCACAAACCCCCAAACAACTCATGGGCTGGGAGAGGCAAGTTGGAGAGAACATAGATACTCTTGATTAGATATTCAAGGCTGAAAACTGGGAGGAACAGGGTGGCAGAGAGTCAGTTTGATGGGGGAGTGACCCTGGCCAGTGCCTTTTCCTCTAGAATCCAGGGAGGTAGCAGCTTTGCAGGCACTCCTGTGATCAGCAGGCATGGAAACAATTGAGAAAAACAAATAGCCTGGTCAGGGAATTCTCAAACCAAGTTTGCTGTTTTTTGAGGTCCACTGGCATAGGAGAGAAACTCAATTTTCTGAGACCCTGGGCGAGATAAAGACAGAGCCAGCACAAACACATTGAGTGGCCCCTGCAGTGCACACTGGCATGAACCACACTGGCAGTGTGCGGGCAAATGGGAACTTAATGCTGTAGATACCAACACTGTGAGGTGATCAACAAGAACCAGATAAGACAATTTTCTTTTCAGAAGATGTCAGTGTGGCCATATGCCAATCGAGACCAAGCCATCTTCCCCAGTGGTCCAATCCATTCTTAGAACTTAAGTTGAATTACAGAGAAACACAGATTAATAACAGCAAAAGCTTATACAGTAGACCACTTAAATGAATCAGGAACTGTTCTAAAACAAATAGCTAGATTAAATCCTTTCATCATTACAACTCTCTGTTGTAGGTATCATTCTTAATTTATGGAAGAAGAAACTGAAGCTTAGTGACAGTAAACAACTTGCCCATGTTGTTCAAGGTGCCTAGTGGCAAGGGGCAAGGCTGGAGCAGAGCTGGGATTCAAACCAGGCAGTCTAGCTGTGTAGACTTTACAATTTGGCATATGTGGGCACTGGGGAAGGCAACTTCCTTATCCACGTGAATATGGGTTGAATGTGTGAATAACCAAATTAGTGAATGGCTATATCTTGGGTTGTTTGTATTTGGTACTATAGTTTAAGTTCATTTAGCATGGCTCTTACGCTAATTTACAAATATTAATTCTTTTGTCTAAAAGTAATATTAGTTGAATGTGTTTTTAAATAAATGCCTTATATATAAATATACTGGGTTAAGAAATGAATGTGGCTTGCTGTTACTGTAATTTTCATTAAGGCGTCCCTACTGATTCACCTTTCCCCAGTACACATCTGATTTTGAGATATTGTTTTATTCCTCCTTAAATCTTCATCACATCATTTACTATAATTACCTCTTATTAAATCTTAGTGTTTTTTAAATCCTTATGTATCTAAATAATCCACATGGTAAGACTTCTAGTTTCTAATCTATCTACTATATTATATAAATAATGTTGAACAATTTATGATTGTTTCCTTAATGTAATAAATATCCATTCATAGAACTGACTTGTGGTAATTATATAGCTAAAATTCCAAAAAGTTGAACCATATAAAGCTTTGTTTTATTTAACTCCCAAAGAAGTGTGGACAAGATAAACAGAGCCCAAGGAGGGAGGTTTATGTAAGACTATAGGGGACACGTCAGGCAAGGCGTCCTTTCCCAAACACCCAGCATTCAGATGTTATGGCAGAGAAAGCATGAGTGGCCCGTAGAGAATGGTGATGGTTTAGACAGGGGGAAAAAAAGGCACTGCAGATAAGGAGCAGAACATGAGTTAAATGCTTTGAGTTAGGAAAAAGCAAGGTAAACATACCCTCATACTTTTTGACTGAAAATACACACACACATGCACGCACACACACATATGCACACTTGTATACATATTTCAAGTACTCTTGAGATTTGACTAGGAGAGTGAAATGTGGCTACACAGTAGAGCAAGAGTTGCAAACTAATGGCCATGTTTTGCAATCAGTAAGAGTTGAGTGGAACTGCTTTCCAGTATTCCATAGTTCCCACCTAGACCCTTCCTCTATTACTAGCCTGGTCCCAGTAAGCCTGTGAATCAATGATCCCAGGAAAGTGGTTCTCAACCATGCCTGTTACAAATCATAGAGAACTATTAAAAATACCAATACCTGTGCTTCATTTCAGACCAACTGGGTCAGAATCTCTCAGTGTGGGGGCTTTGAATATGGGCATTTTCTATGTGCAGCCAGGGTTGAACACCACTGTCTTATGAGGTCTTATTTGTCGAATTAAGGCAATTCCTTTAAAAAAAATTTCCCCAGAAGACCAGTTGTCCTGAATCCTGGCCGCACATTATAATTTTCAGGGATGTTTAAGAGGACTGATTACGCCTGTAATCCCAGCACTTTGGGAGGCTGAGGTGGGAGAATTGTTTTAGGTCAGAAGTGCTTTGGTTCAGGAGTTCAAGACCAGCCTGGACAATATAGTGAGACCTTGTCTCTACAAAAAAGAAAGGAAAAAAGAAAGAAAAAAAGCCAGGCATGGTGTAGTCCCAGCTACTCAATAAGCTGAGGTGGAAGGATCATCCGAGTCCAGGAGGTTGATGCTGCAGTGAGCTGTGATTCAACCTGGGTGACAGAGTAAGACGCTGTCTCTCTTAACAAAAAAAATGATGCTAGGGCCCACTCTTAGAAATTCCAGTTTAACAGTTTAATTGGTATAAGATGGACAGGTATTCCTAATATTAAAAAATTCCGGCTGGACTCAGGCTGTAATCCCAGCATTTTAGGAGGCCGAGACAAGTGGATTACCTGAGCCGGCGGGTTTGAGACCAACCTGGGCAACTTGGTGAGACCTTGTCTCTACAGTAAAAAAAAAAAAAAAAATTAGCCGGGCATGGTAGCGCGCACCTGTAGTTCTGGCTACACTTCTGACCTAAGGCTGAGGCAGAAGGATTGCTGGAGTTTAGCAGGTTGATGCTGGGGTGGCGTGCCACTGCACTCCAGCCTGGGTGACAGAGTGAGACTCCAACTCAAAAAAAAAAAAAATTCTGCATATTAATGGGCAGCCAGGGCTGAGACCATTGACAAAGAGTTAAAGTCACAGAAGGTCTCTGAACAAAATGACATGAAGAAGTTAATGGGTTGAGATAGTTACCCTGGATATAAATTAGAGGGTGCTAAGGTTAGATAAGAGAAAATTAGGAGGCTATTAAGTAGTTTAGGTTTACATTAATAAGGATTAGAACCAGGAGTATGTAATATGAATAGGATGGAAAGAAAAAAAAATGCATGGGAGAGATGTTGTAAAGATGGATGTTATTGTTATAGATTAGTAAAATTTCCCTGCAATTTCCTAATCTCATATCAATCTTCAAGCAAGTCTAAAATCTGACATCAAGCTACCTGAGCAAGCAAGCAAACAAACAAACAAATAAGCTTAACTGATAATTTTGTGTGAATAGTTCTGGACTGGTAGTTCCCTTAAGCAATGAATAGAGGCAAACACATCTCAGGAGAACTCCAGATACAACTTAGGTGGATCTGTAAGAACTCTCCATGAAAGAATTCCAAAAAATAGGTGCTCATGGTAAAAAGTCATGAACATTCAGGAAACTAGACACCATGAGCAAAGAAAAAAAAAAAAAAAAGGCAGCAGACTCGCAAAGCTTTCAGGATACAAGAATTATCAAAAATAGAATATAAAAGTAGAATGTTGGAAGTGTTTAAAGAAATGAGTCTAAATATATAAAGGGCAAGGGAATATTAAAAATAACCAGTTTGGAAAAAGTAACAGAAAGAAGTTTGAGGCTGGGCATGGTGGCTCATACCTGTAATCCCAGCACTTAGGAGGGTCGAGGCAAGAGGAATGCTTGAGGTCAGGAGTTCAAGACCAATCTAGGCAATATAATGAGACCTCATCTCTACCAAAAAAAAAAAAAAAAAAAAAAAAAAAATTGGCTAGGTGGGGTGGCATGCGCCTGTAGTCCCATCTACTTGAGAGGCTGAGGTGGAAAGATTACCCTCCAGGAGGTTTAGGCTTACCAGGAGGTTGAGGCTGCAGTGAGCTGTGATCGTGCCACTGCCCTGCAGCCTGGGTGACAGAGTGAAATGTGAGGCCCTGACTCAAAAAAAAAAAGTTTTAGAAATAAAAAATATAATCATTGAAATTAAAGAGTCAAAGGATGCAATTAAAAGCAGATTAGTCATAGCTTAAGAGTGAGTTAGTAAACTTGAAGACAAACTTAAAGAAATTATCCAGAATCTGGAATATATTATAAGAAGATATGGAAAATATGAAAGGTTAAGAAATTTGAGACAGTGACAAAGATCAAAATACAGAATTCCAAAAGGAGAGAAGAGAATGAAGCAGAAGCAATATTTGAAGATGTAATAGTAAATATTTTCCAGGACTGATGAAAGACACAAACTTAAAGACTTAATAAGGCTAACAAATTCCAGGTAAGATTTAAAAAAATGTCTATCTATGAACATATCATAGTGAAGGTGAAGAACACCAAAGACAAAACAAGATCTTTAACTTTACTAGAGAAAAAAGGCTGATTAAACAACTTTTCAATAGCAGAACAAAGCTGAGAGAATGCAGTCTCAAACTAGAATTGTAAACTAAACAAAAATATCCTCAAAGAACAATTAAGAAATAAAATACTTTTTCAGATAAGTTTGTCACCAATAGTTGCCCACTAAAAGTATTACTAAGGATGCTCTTCAGGCAGAAGAAAAGATCTAAAGTGCAAGAGGGAAAAATAAGCAAAGATGAAGTGGATATGTAACTTTGTATATTAAAATAACTAGGGTAATTTCTTTAAAAATCAAAAGTGTTTAAGTTCCAAACAGAAATATGAAATTAAAGAAGTAGTAATTATTTATCAAGAATAGTAATTATTTCCACATTCAATTCCTAATTGGAAAAAAGGACAATAAAAAGCTACAAAACAACGAAAATAATAGTAATTATTTATGTAGTTTTCTGTAGTGAGTTTTAAAAATTTATTTATATAAATTTTCCTGTACTGCTTAAAGCATTTATAATGAATATGTAATAGGTTTACACAAAAACTACATATTATTCTGTCTTTCCATTTCTCCTTTGTAACATTTATCTCAGGCAAAGTTTATTTGATTAACGTCTACTGTAAGCTCCAAATGGGTAGAAACTTTGTGTGTGAATTATTCCTCTCCATTACATCTTCAACATTTGATTCACTACGTGGCATGCAGTATATGCTCGAGAAGTATAAAATGAATGAATAAATGACTTCAACATTAATTGTATATGAAACTTGTATTAGTTTGAAAAATGGCCTCCCAAAGATGTCTACATCTCAATCTTTAGAACCTGTGAATGTTACCAGTTTTGAAAAGGTAACAGAAAGAAGTCTGAGGTTGGGCATGGTGGCTCACACATGTGATTCCAGCACTTAGAGAGGCTAAGGCAAGAGGAACGCTTGAGGCCAGGAGTTTAAGACTAGCCTAGGCAATGAGACCTCAGGTGTGATGGCATGGGCCTATAGTCCCAGTGACTTGGAGGCTGAGGTGGAAGGATCACCAAAGCCCAGGAGGTTGAGGCTGCAGTGAGCTGTGATTGTGCCACTGCCATACAGCCTGAGTGACAGAGTGAAACATGAGATCAAGGCTCCAAAAAAAAAAAAGTTTATATGGCAAAAAAAGGATTTTGCAGATATGATCAAGTTAAGGAATCTGAGAGTATCTTGAAATTGCTGGGTGAGTCCTAAATGTAATCACACATATCATAAGAGGGAAGCAAAGTGAGACTTCACACAGACCTAAGAGAAGTCACTGTGACCATGGAAGCCAAGTATGCTATCATGCAGACACAAAATGAGGACTGTTGGCTGGCAGTCACTAGAAGCTAGAAGAAACATAAAAACAGTTTCTTCCCTAGGCCTCTGGAAAGAGTTGAGACATGGTGACACCTTGATTTCAGGTGTCAACAGTGCAGTGGCACGATCATGGCTCAATACTGTGATACTGATTTCTGACATCTGGTCTCAGAACTGTAAAGAGAACACATTTTTGTTGCTTTAGGCTGCCAAGTTTGTGGTAATTTGTTACAAGAGCCATAGAAACAAATATAAAGTGAAGAGGAATCAAATATAATAATAATTTGAAGCTGAGTATGAGGGAATAAATGTACCATTCAAAGTGGAGTCCAAAAGAGGTTAGGGGAAAAAAGCAGAAGTTTGAACTTAGATGGATTTGATTTTAAGTTAATTTTATTTTTTTGAGTTGGTGTCTCTCATTCTGTTGTCCAGGCTGGAGTACAGTGGCATGTTTGTGGCTCAACCTCCTGGGCCCAAGTAATCCTTCTGCCTCAGCCTTCTGAGTAATTGGGACTACAAGCACACACCACCATGCCCAGCTAATTTTTTGTGGAGACTGGGGTCTTGCTATGTTGCCTAGGCAGGTTTCAAATTCCTGGGTTTAAGCCATCCTCCCACTTTGGCCTCACAAAGTGCTGGGATTACAGATATGAGCCATTGCATTCTTTATTTTACAAAACGGCGAGGATGCTGGCTGTATATGGAGGCCTATGTACCTGTCTCTCTTCCTGGGCTGTGGGTTCCTAAAGATGATACCCTTCATTTTTGCTTTTTTTTTTTTTTGTCTGAGTAAGAGTCTCACTCTGTAGCCCAAGCTGGAGTACAGTGGAATGCTCAAAGCCATTGCAGCCTCGAACTGCTTGGTTCAGGAATCCTTTCACCTCAGCCTTCCAAGCAGCTGGAACCACAGGTGCATGCCACCATGCCCAGCTACCTTTCATCTTTGAACTGCTGGTAGCTACCTATCATACAGACATTCAGCCTATGATAATAGACCCATTAAGATAATAGATTTTTTTTTCCTGAAGACACTTGAAAGAATGTCCTCCATTAAGTTCATGGATAATGAAGAGGTTTTAGACATCCAGACTATATTTTCTTCAGATTATAGTGAATAATGAAGAGTTGACTACATCTAGTGCTTAGCAAAGTGCCTGCCTTTAGAAGAAGCTTAATACATGATGCTAAACAACTCCTGGGTCAATGATGAAATCAAAATAGAGATTATTTATTTGGTAAATACTTACTGGATTTATGCATTGTGCTTAGGCTCATAAAAAGGATGAGTTTTGGATGTGTATTTGGGAGTACAAGGCTTTATGCTCACTAAAATTTCACTTCAGTTTAACAGCAATTAGATTCGAACACTCTAGAATAAATGTATGATATGAACAGCATTTAATTAATT
>CAUYQG010131048.1:0-43970 GCA_963574415.1 Tarsius wallacei
GTAGTTCCAGCTACTTGGAAGGCTGAGGCAGAAGGATCGCTGGAGCCCAGCAGGTCGAGGCTGCGGTGGCCGGGAGCGGCCACTGCACTCCAGTCTGGGCGACAGAGTGAGACTCCAACTCAAAAAAAAAAAAAAAAAAAAATCACATGGCAGGTAATACAGAAAAGAATGAAAAGAAAAATAATGGCCACAGTTTCATTAGTGCTGGCAGTTTGAATAATTCTGCAATACACCCTTTTGGAGCTAAAAGATTGCACGTATTGTAATTATTTGTTAGAAGGAATTCTTAGAAATAAAGTTGTTATAGCTACAGGTATGCTCATGTTTTAAATTTTTTGGATATACAAAGGCAAACTGCCTTCCCAGAAATAATTAATTGGTTAATATTCCACCATCATAGTATAAGGATCCATCTTTATGATGACTGTAAATGCTCTTCATTGGAGATTCTGAACATTAGAAAGACTCCCAAAAGCAAACTTGTCTTGCTGGGATGGGGGTAAAAATTTTGTTTTATGCTTGTTTTGAAACAATCTTCAAGAGAACAAAGGAAATGAAAGTCGGTTTGACGTATACACGTGAACTAGATGGTCATAGACTTTCAGAGTTTGACAAACTTTAGAAATCTTCACAAATTTTGAATTTTACTTTTTCATTGCTTTTAAGATAAAATTTTTAAATAAATGCTCTATTGTAGTCTTATGGTTGAAAATTTTAGAAATGTAGTGTAAATGGTAAGACAATAACTAGAAGAACCTGAAATCTTACTAAATGTTCACAATGCTACAGAGCAAATATCAATAGCCTCAAAATTGTTGATCTTAAAAGGAGTTTTATTCTGGAATATAAAAGCTATTTTCCAGCAATAATACATAAAATATTTTTTTAAAGGATTTTTCCCCTTTATCTTGTATAATCATTAGCTAATAATAAATAAGCCTAAAATCTTAAAAAACACTCAAACCTCTTCTTGTCTCATCCTAGAGAGAGTGCAGGAATTTCAAAAGAGCAGTTTAAGAAGCTTTGCTCTTTTTGGTAGCAGGTATTAGGTATGTGTGTAGGTTTACCATCTCTTGTGGGTCTAGAATGCCAGAGGATTAATGAAGCTTACCTTGTTTCTCAGTAGCATGGTATGCTACCTGCTACCACAAACAGCATCTGAGAACGCCAATGCCCAGAGAGTCTCTATAACCAAGGAACATGTTCCGAGCCTATACCACTGAAAGCACCAAGAGCAGAAAAGCTAGATGAGTATAAAGTATACACATTAAAGTCACATTCCTAAGAAAAAACAAAGCAAAACAAAGTAAAACAAAAAAGTTGAATCAAAACAAACGTAATTATTACAAGAAGAAAAAAATCTACTCAAATGAGAAAGGACCAGAAAAATAGTCCTGACAATACGGAAAAAAATCAAATTTTTCAACTCTCCCAAATGACCAGACTAACTCTTTAGTAATAGATCATAACTAAAATGAAATCTCTGATGCTCTGGAGATAGAATTCAAAAGGTTAATTATAAAATTGCTCAATGAGATCCAAGATAAAGGTAAAAACCAATATAAAGAGTTTTTTTTTTAAAAAAAATTCAAGAAATGGATGAAAAAGTTTCAAAAGCAATAAATACTTTTTTTTCCGTCTGAACTTCTGTAAATAAAAGACTCTCTTAGGGAAGGACAAAACACAGTGGAAAGTTTTTAACAGTAGACTGGACCAGGTAGAAGAAAGGATTTCAGAACCTGAAGACAAGGCTTTAAAATAACCCAATTAGACAATAACAAAGAAAAGAGAATCAAGACAATGTGTCAAGGTCTCTAAGAAATGTGAAATTATGTAAACATTCAAACCTAAGAATCATAGTGTTCCTGAAGAAGAAGACAAAACTACAGGTTTGGAAAACCTATTTGAGGGAATAAGTGAGGAAAATTTCCCTGGTCTTGCAAGAGATTTAAACATTCAGATACGAGAATCCCCAAAACTCCTGGAAGATTCACTGCAAAAAGGTCATCCCCAAAGCAAATAATCATCAGGTTATGCAAAGTTAATGTGAAGGAAAGAATTTTAAGAGCAGTGAGAAAAAAAGCATCAAATAACTTATAAAGATAAACCTATCAGACTAACAGCAGAATTCTCAGCAGAAACCCTATAAGCAAGAAGGGATTCGGGCCCTATCTCTCTCTTTTTTTTCATCCCCAGCAAACATTTCATATGCTGTTTGCTCTTTCATCCTACAAAAGCAAATAATGGAACTCACAAAGAAAAATAGATGCTAAAAATGATAAAATTAGTCATTTTTCATTAAAAAATGTATCTTATTGGGTTTATATAAACTATTTAGATTTGGAAATAACTGAATGTGATTATTTGGTCAAATGCTCAATAGATGAGCTATATCATCATTTCAAGGATATAGTCACTTATTTGGCACATACTAATAAAAAGTTATCTTAAGAATCACACTCTAACAATATAAGAAGAAGTAAAAGTGACACAAGTAGAGTGTTTTGTTATCAAGATAAAAAACTGAAGTTTTAACATTCATTCTCTGCTTAGTTTCAGCTTTATGTGAACAATTGGGTCTCTGTAGGAACTACTTTCTGAGATGGTCTTTTTGTTGTTCTTGCTTATTGTTAAGGGTTCTGTTTGTGGAAACTTTTGATTAGAGCAGGTGTAAATAAGTACTTTATCTCTAAGCAGTACAAGCTGGGGTGTATATAACTGAGAACTAATTTAAAGTCTTGTTCCCTACCTGTGTGTTGAAAGTGTAAAATTATTTCTGGTGTGCTTTTTTTTTAATAAAGTTGGTTAATTTTTAAATTATTGTACAAAAATTGGCAAGACTTTTTTTTCCCAGTTTTTTTGTTTGTTTGTTTGCTCAGAACCCACCATAACCAAACCAAGAGGAAAAAAAAAAGAATAAAAGGTAGAAGGAAATTTCATGTTGTCATCAATGAATGACAAAATAGTTTACATACTAAAATGTATAAAATACTCTGGCCAACTGTCTTGAAATTGGACCAAATGAAACAAAACTGAGAGCTGGCATATAATTTTTCAGAATTTGAGAAGGAAACCAATTTCCCTAAAAGTATTAGTTACATTTAAATATCTTGCATAAAATGATGAGATTTTAAGATGTGGCTGACTCATGACAGAAGTAAGCATTATCATGACATAACTCAGTTGAACAGAGCACAATAGCAGAGCAAAACAGACAAAAGAGAAACTATATTTACTCCTCATTTTTATTTTCTATGAATTATAATCCAAGACAAGGGAAACTTGGGGAAAAGTGAGATAAATTATGGAAGTGGGGCAATAATTACTATGCCTTTGCATCAAAATCCTGTGACTTAAAGACATTGTTTTATGCTATTTCAAGCTCTCAAACACCAAAAACTAAAAGAAATAGTTAAAGGAAAGAATTAACTATGAGGGAAAAGGAAGCAAAACATTGGTTAGGTGGTTTGTTTGTTTGTTTGTTTTTTTAGTTAGAGTCTCACTCTGTCGCCCAGACTGGAGTGCAGTGGCACGCTCCCAGCCACCGCAGCCTCCACCTGCTGGGCTCCAGCGATCCTTCCGCCTCAGCCTTCCAAGTAGCTGGAACTACAGGCGCGCGCTACCACGCCCGGCTAATTTTTGATTTATTGTAGAGGTGAGGTCTCACCAAGTTGCCCAGGCGGGTCTCGAATCCGCGGGCTCAGACAATCCACTCACCTCGGCCTCCCAAATCGCGGGATTACAGACTGAGCCACCGAGCCCGGCGGTTAGGTGGTTTCAAACTAACAAATCAGAAACAAAAACTCAACCCAGAATCAGAAACAAAACTCAAAAACTCCAGCTTCCTCCCACTGCTTATACCATCCACCCTAATTTTTTTTTAAAGTTTCATTTAAAAATGAGTAATAATCCAAAACAAAACAAAGCATAAAGCCTAAACACAAATACTGAAATTAATACAGGAAGTGTACATAAGCTAAAAGCAAATAAAAGATCTATGCCATATGAAGTTTTACACAGAGACCTGTAGTTCAGATACAATGTTCCCCACAATTTCAAAGACATTAAAGTAACATAGTAATCTGAATAAAAAAGAACCCCAAAGAAAAAAAGAAATATGATAAGACAATAAGAATATTTAAATGTAAGTCATGACAAAGAAACTGAAGGGAAAAATAAATTCGTGACAAAAATAAAAGCCCTTTACACTACAGAGAATTTAAAAAACAGAATACCAATAACAGAAAATACTATCAAGCATAGGGTTGATTGACTGGAGGAAAACACACATTTACATGCAAACACACACACACAGAGGTGTTATACACTTTGTGTAGATTTGTTTCTAGATACTTTTTAGTTTTAACTGATATTATGAATGTTTTTTTTTAAAAAAAGAAATGTTTCTGGTTTTTGATAGTATATTGAAATGCAATTGACTTATTTTTAAATAATCTTAATTGAAGTTTAATTAATATACAAGAAAATGCTCCTATGTTAAGTGTTTGGTTCTTTAAGTTTTGACAAATATGCACACCAGTGTAAACTCAGTAAGATCCTGTAGCCTTTAACCATTAATCATCCTACCAGCTCCTAGTAACCACTGATGCTTTTTTCATTTTAAATAAAATGCATCTTTTCTATAGTTTCATACAAGTAGAGTTAAATCTGTAGACCAATTGGAAAAGAGGTGGCATTTAACTATATTAAATCTTCCAATAACGAATATGGAATATCACTCCATTTATTTAGCTCTTCTTAAATTTTTTTCAGCAATGTTTTATAATTTTCAATGTGCAGGACTTGCACATCTTGTACTAAATGTATTTGAAGTGTTTTACATTTTTTATGCTTTATAAATAATATTTAAATTTAAAAATCTGAGTGTCCCTAGTATACATAAATGCAATTGACTTTATGTTTAATCTTCTGTCCTATGGTTTGCTAAATTCACTTATTGCTTTTTCTTCTGGAACTCCCAGTAAAGGTCTGTTAGACAGCTTAATATTGTCCCTCAAGTCACCAAAGTTCCATCTATCAGTTTTTAGTCTTTTTTTTCACTGCGTTTCAATTTTGATTGATTCAATTGTTATGTCTGCCTAGTCTAAATTGCTTTTTATTTTATCATGTGAAATTTTTATTTCATTTACCCTTCTTTTCACCTGTTGACATTTCATTTAGCTCTTATCTGTAACTTCCATTTCTCTCATAATTTCCTATTTTTAAAAAAATTCCTGAGCATGTTGCACATATTTATGATAGCTGTTTTAATGTCCTTGTCTGCTCGTCTATTCTCTCTGACATTTTTTAGTCTGTTTCTACTGATTGATTTTTCTTCTGGTTATGTGCTAAAATTGTTTGCTTCTTTGCAAGTGTTGTAACTTTTTTTATTGTATGCTAGACACTGTGAAGTTACATTGTCTAGTATACTGTAATTTGATGTCTTGCTTTAGAGAGTGCTGTGCTTTGTTCCAGTAGGCAGCTAAACCTATTTGAAGATGAGTTTGATTCATTTAGTTCCTTTTTAAAGCACTTTTATGGCATACCTAGAGTAGTTTCATTCTAGGCATACTTCAGTCTCTTTACCAAGATATGACCCCTCTGAGTCTCTGCTGAATGCCCCACTGATGACTGAAGAATCACTACACTGGCTAGTCAGAGTCCAAATGTCTCCCTACCTCGTGGAAGATTTGAGACCCACAGGGAGGGCAAGGGTGGTGGGATTAATGGTAGTCAATATCTGTCTGGGTACGGGGGGACACCCCTTATCAACAAGGGTGCCTGAATGATGCATATTTGTATACCTAACCTTTAACTGTACCCCACAATTTTAAAATAAAAAATATGTTTAAAAAAAAAGATTTGAGACTCATTCATCTTACAGTTCTTTGCCTGGCTTCTTTGAGTTTTATCCTACACATGTACAACCTGGTACTCAGCAAAGACTCAAGGGATCTCAATGGTAATTTCTTAATAGTTTCTTCTTCTACAAAATCCTATACCACACTTTCCAGGTGTCTCCATTTTTTTCTGACAGCTGAAATATAAGTTTGTATATTTCATTGTATGTACTCTTTTTAAACAACTTGTTAATAACTCTTAACATGAATGCTTCATAATTTACTTAACTTACTTACCAAGGATGGATTTTTAGGACCTATGGCAAATATTACACACTGAGTTACTTCAGTAACTTTTAAGTACTTTGGGGCATAACAGAGGTTGAAAAGTGACAGACTGCTCTTCTCAGACTCCCCTACAGCTCAGTCCCAAACAGGCTTAACTTTCAATGTACAGACTTACTCATATATTGGTAATGCAGCCTGGTACTTCTGCTGTTTCTTCTAGTGAGCTTGGTTGCAGCAGTATATGCTTTTTTTACGAAACAGTAATTTCTAAGCCTGTCCATGGTGTCTATTTTCAGAATGCTTCTCATTTCATACTCAGCATCAGAATAGTCTCATTTCTAGAGACTCAGCATAAAGGTTCCTTTTGTAACCCTCCAATGATTTTGAAGCATCTAATTCCCTGTACTAAATTGTTTTCAGCCTAAACTAGCCAGAGTAGTTGTCGTCTGTAACTAAACACTGAATGGAATGTTGAACCAGAAAGGAAGGCTGCATGTGACAGAAGTCATATGTTTGTCAATGGCTTAGCTCAAGTGGGGGATGAGGAGTATTCACATATTCTGAAAAGATGATGGACTTTTATTATTTGGTGATAAAAATTAATACAATTGATCCCTGCAGTACCTTGGAAGGAAAAGTGTGTGCTGACCATGGTTGTAGCATTAGGGGAACTGATAGAGACAATAAATTAGATAGAGATGTGTTTATTGTTTCTTTCACTTTTAAACAAAATTCTATGGCAATGTTCACGTGCACAATCTAAAGCCACCCAGTGTGAAAGTGGAGATGGAAGGAGATATAATTTCATTCATGGATGATATCTGCCTAGCTCTACAGTCTACAGTCTAGGATGACTAAGAGCCCAGTAGTGTAAATTCTTGAAGAGTTGAGAAGACCAACTGTTTTAACCCCAACATTGAAGTGGCTATTAATGGGACTCTAAATCAGTAGCTGCAGTAAGAGATAACAGTAACAGAAACTATAGTAGACAGCCAAGAAGCTGCCAATAGAAAGAACTTTACCATTGCTAAGGGTCAGCGACTCTGTGATTTTCATTTTCTTCTTTTCCAGATGAAAGCATTTACTGTGCTTATCCTGTTTCTGCTGCACTGTGATATATTAGATGTGTTTGGGATGGATAGCTTGCTTCGTATTTTAGCAGTTGCCAGACCACAAGACTGCAAGTAATAAGGACACTGCAGTGTGACTTTGGGACCGTCTCTCTTGCAATAGGTGTGATTAGCTTCTATGTCAGAAGAAGGACATGGGTGAATATTTCAGTGAGCAAATGTCCAGACTGTGGGAGAGACTACAGGTTGTCTCACAAAATCAGATTTCCTCACTTGCTCAGAGATAGACCTTCAAATGTTATTTGATCAGACGGATTCCAAAAATAATAACTAAATTCTACAACTTCCCTTGAATCTAGGTGTGGTCATGTGACTGTGGGTAAGTTCTGGCTAAGGTCATATAAGTAAATTGATGTAGGGAACACTCCAATAAATGTGTTCTCCAAGGGAGGGGACATGCTCTTCTCTTCCTTTTTCTCCTTACCTATAGACTCAGATATGGGCCTGATGCCAGAAACTAGAGCAGTTTCACTGGTCCACAGGGAAGAGCCACATACTGAGAATGACTGAGCAAAAAGATAGATAGATCTCTGAGAATCATGAAGTTTTCATACCAGGCATTTACATGAAGGGGAAATAAACTTCCATCACATGTATAAGCCACTGTTATTTTTTTCTGACAATTATAGCTGAATCTGACCTTATCTTAATAGAGGCGTTTTTTAAATTTTTAATATTACCAAACAATGCTTCAAGAAGTCGGGCTCGGTGGCTCAGCCTCTAATCCTGCGCCTTGGGAGGCTGAGGTGAGTGGATTGCCTGAGCCTGAGGGTTCGAGACCCGTCTGGGACAAAATCAGATTGGTGAGACCTCATCTCTACAATAAATAAATCAAAAAATTATCCGGGCGTGGTAGCGCGCGCCTGTAGTTCCAGCTACTTGGAAGGCTGAGCGGGAGGATCACTGGAGCCCAGCAGGTCGAGGTTGCGGTAGCCGGGAGCAGCCACTGCACTCCAGTCTGGGCGACAGAGTGAGACTCCAACTCAAAAACAAAAAAAAACAAACAAAAAAACAATGCTTCAAGAAACAATGATATCTTTTCTTCTTCTCTGGGTTGAGGTGTCACTTTGTCACCCAGGCTGGAGAGCAGTGGCACAGTCACAGCTTTCTGTAGCCTCAACCTCCTGGGCTCAGACAATACTGCCACCTCAGCCAGTCATTAGGGCCATAGGTGTGTGCCACCATCCCTGGAAAATATTTTGATTTTTTGTAAAGACAAGGTCTTGCTATATTGCCTAAGCTGGTCTCAAATTTCTGGGCTTAAGCAGTCCTCCCACCTCAGTTTCAAAGTGCTGGGATTATAGGTGACAGTCATTATGCCTTGACAAGAAACAGTGATGTGTTTAGTTAAATATTTTTGCATATCTGCATAAGCATTATTTTTTAGAATAGATTTCTAGAAGTGGAATTCTGAGTAAGTGATATGTCATTTTGATTTTAAAAGAAACTTCCTAATTGCCCTCAGAAAAGCTTTATCAATTTACAATTCCACAAAGGATGCAAGGGAAGAATTGTTTATTTCTATCCTCTATACCTCAGTACAAGTTTTCTCTGATTTTTAAATTTATTCTAATTGAATAGATATTTTGATATACATAGCTCTGATTACAAATAATCTTTAAATACTTTTTTTTTTTTTTTTCTGAGTTGGAATCTCACTCTGTCGCCCAGACTGGAGTGCAGTGGCCACTACCAGCCACCGCAGCCTTGACCTGCTGGGCTCCGACGATTCTTTCGCCTCAGCCTTCCAAGTAGCTGCAACTACAGGCGCACACTACTACACCCGGCTAATTTTTTGATTTATTGTAGAGATGAGGTCTTGCCAAGTTGCCCAGGAGGGTCTCGAACCCGCAGGCTCAGGCAATCCACTCACCTCAGCCTCCCAAGGCGCGGGATTACAGGCTGAGCCACTGAACCCGGCTTTTAAATCCTTTATAAAAACACATTTTTGGCCATTTGTTTTCTTCTTCTATCTTTTGCCAAATTTTCTATAAATTGTTTATTTTTTCATGCTAATTTGTAAGAATCATTTGCATATTGTAGATAGTAATCATTTTCAACCATATTTTTGGCAACATTTTTTTCAGACTACTGTTCATTGTGTAACTTTATTTATGATGTTTTTAATCAAACAGATATTTATATCTAAGCTTAAGTGCCAATATTTTCCTTCTTTAGCTTGTGAATTTTGTGCCTTGCCTAGAAAACTGTTAGCATCCCTAGAGCTTATAACATTATTTTTCTATATTTTTTCCAACATACTTATTCAATTAAAAATTATTTAGCTCTTTAATCCATCTGAAATGTATTTATGCAAGATATAAATTATGGGTCTAATATTTCATTCTTTTAAATGAATATTCAATTTCTCAGTGTCATATATTTAACAACACTTCAGTATCTCATTGTTTTGAAAACCACTTTTATTATAGTCAAATTATTGAAAATGCATAGGTCTGTATCTTGGTTTCTCTATTCCATTTTATTAATTATCCATTTCGATGCCAAAGCCATCTTTTGTTACCTACTTAACCTTGTAATGCATTTAGATATTCAAATGGCAAATCTATTTCAAAAACTTTTGGGTATTGTCACTTACATACTTTCAAATGAAATTTGAAACAAATTTTAATAAAACCCAGTTGAAGATTTTAAAAATATTGTAGTTCCATAACTTTTAGAGGTCAATGAGTACTATTTTATTTTATTATTTTATTATACAGATGTGAGGTACAAGTGAATGTTAACTACATAAATAGGCTACATGCAGGTGAAGTTTGGGCTTCCAACTGGCCCTCCTTCCCTTGGTAATGACTCTGGTACTCTTTGTGTTGTCACTTGTCCCCCCTCCCTCTCCTCTCCCTCCCTTAACAGTGCCCAGTGACTGCCAATCTCTCTCGTGTTAATGTGATTATTGTTCAGGACCCACTTATGAGTGAGAACATGCAATATTCAGTTCTTTGTTTCTGTGATAGATCACTAAGTATGATGGTCTCCAACTCCATCCAATTTGCTGTGAAGCCCATGATTCTGTCCTTCTTTATGGCTGTGTAAAACTCCATCATGTATATATACCACATTTTCTTTATCCAGTCCACTTTTGATGGGCAGTAGGGTTGGTTCCACGTTTTTGGTATTGTGAATAGTATGGCAATAAACATGCATGTGCATGTTTGGTAGCAAAATTTATGTTCCTCTGGGTATATTCCCAGGAATGGGATTGCTAGATCATATGGCAGGTTAACTTCTAGTACTTTTCGGAATCGCCACACTGCTTTACATAGAAATTGAATTAGTTTGTATTCCCACCAACAGTGAGGAAGCGTTCCCTTTTCTCTGGACCTGAATCAGCATCTGTTGTTTTTTGGCTTGTTAATGATAGCCATCCTTACTGGAGGAATGTGGTATCTCGTTGTGGCTTTGATTTGCATTTCTCTGATGATTAGTGAGCTGAGCATTTTTTCAGCTATCTGTTGGCTGCTTGTATGTCTTCTTTTGAGAAGTGTCTGTTTATGTCCTTTGACCACTTTTTAACAGGGTTGTTTGGTTTTTTTTCTTTCACTTCATTTGAGTGAAGTGGATGTTAGACCTTTGTCAGATGCATAATTTGCAAATATTTTCTCCATTCTGTGAGTTGTCTCTATTCTCCTAATGGTTTCTATCTTATGTCTATATCTTAACTTTTATGGCATTCACTTTTGGAGATTTGGTCTAAATTTGTTGCCTACTCCGATGTGCATAAGGGTGTCTTCTAATATTTCTAAAATGTTTTCTTCTAGGATTCTTATAGTTTGAGGTTTTACATTTAGGTCTTTTGTCCATTTTGAGTTGATGTTTGTATATGGTGGTAGGTGGGGTCCAGTGTCATTATTCTGCATGTGATCAGCCAGTTTTCCCAGCACCATTTGCTAAATATATGGTCATTTCCCCAGTGATTGTTATTGATAGCTTTGTCAAAGATGAACTGGTTGACAGACCATGTTTTTGCTTCCAGAATCTCTGTCCTGTTCCATTGGTCTATGTACCAATGGTCTATTATTGTACCAATACCAAACTGTTCTAATTACTGTAGCTTTGTAATAAAGTTTAAAGTCTGGAGTCATGCTACTTCCTGCTTTGTTCCTTTTGCAGAGGATTATTTTGGCTATTTGTGCTCTTTTCTATTTCCATATGAATTTTTGTATAGTTGTTTCCAGAAAAAAAGATGTTGTTAATTTGATGGGTATTGCATTGAAGCTATAGGTTGCATTGAATAGTATGGACATCTTGACAATATTGATTCTTCTGATCCATGAGCATGGAATATTTTTCCATTCATTTGTGTCGTATTTGATTTCTTTGAGCAGTGTTTTGTAGTTCTCGTACAGGTCTTTCACTTCTCTGGTTAGATGGATGCCATGGTAGTTTATTTATTTATTTATTTATTTATTTATTTATTTATTTATTTGTAGTTATTGTGAATGGGATTGTGATTTTTATTTGGTTCTCCGCCTGCTTGTTGCTGTTTTATAGAAATGCAACTGTCTTTTGCACATTGATTGTGTATGCCAAAACTTTACCAAAGTCATTTATCAGTGTTAAGAGGCTTTTGAAGACTCTCTTAGGCTTTCAAGGTATAGAATCATTACTGTCCACAAAGAGGGATAGCTTAACTTTCTCTTTTCCTATTTGAATATTCCTAATTTCCTTCTCTTGCCTGATTTCCCTGGTTAGGACTTCCAGCACCATGATAAACAAGAGGAGTGAGAGTGGGCATCCTTGTCTTGTTCCCATTCTCAGAGGAAATGCTAATTTCTGGCCATTCAGCAAAATGTTGGCTGAAAGATTGATGAACCCCTGGCCAGACTGACTTGAAAAAAAGAGAAAGTCCAAATAAACACAATTAAAAACACAAAGGGCAAAAACCACAACTGACTCCTGCTCAAAAAAATTCAAAAGATTATCAAAGATTGCTAAGCATACCTATATGCAAATAAACTTGAAAATCTAAAGAAAAAGGAGAACTTTCTGACATCACAAAACCTTCCAAGGTTGAAATAAGAAGAAATTGAAACTCTAAACAGACCAATAACAATCCAGGAAGTTGACCCAGTCATAAGAAATTTCCCCACCAAAAAAAGCCCAGACCAGATGACTTTCCAGCTGAATTCTATAAAACATACAAGGAGAAGCTGACACCAATCTTATCAAAAGTATTCCAGGCAATCAAGAAAGATGGAATTCTCCACAAATCATTTTATGAAGTTAACATCACACTGATTCCCAAACCTGGCACAGATTCAACAAGGAAAGAACATTACAGGCCAATCTCCTTGATGAATGTAGATACAAACATTCTCAACAAGATTCTAGCAAATCAGATCCAACAACATATCTCAAGGATCATTCACCATGACCAGGTGGGCTTCATTCCTGGGATGCAGAGCTGTTTCAACATTTGCAAGACCGTAAGTATAATTCAATACATTAACAGATTTAAAAACAAGAACCACAAGATTATATCATTAGATGCAGAGAAAACATTCAACAAAATCCAGCATCCCTTCTTGATAAAGCACCCTTGAGCACCTAGGCATAGAAGGAACATTCCTCAAAACAATAAGAGCCATCTATGGCAAATCAATGAGTACTTTTAAAAATACACATGTTAACTATGATATTAACATTTTAAAAATTATAGCTAACCAATTGGAGATTATTTTAGAATAAGGGTGGTATATAAATGCATATGCTATTGATATGCTTATATGAATACCTATATTGCTTGTTGGCTAACGAGCTATAAAAAGAATGCCTCAAATTTTTCATTTTATTATTCCAAAGAAAAGTAAACCATCTTCCCCTTGCAACTTAGCTGGGTCCATATTTAGACAAAGAATTAATTCAGTCCCAATTCTCTTTTCCATATACCTGTACTCCAGATGTTTTGGTGAATAATGAATGAAACTGGCAAATACCAATGTTCTCAGTTTTGTTTTGTTTTTTTACAAGAAACTGGCAAAACTGGCATTTTTAATTTACTCTAATTTCTTCAGTGAATATATTGGTATTGTTAAACAATAAACTACTGATATTGTGACTTAATAGTTATGATGTAGACAGAAAGACTTTGACCTTGAATTAATACTGTTGTAGTAATGAGATGTGTATGGCACTTTTAGTAAAATCAGTCAGAGATGCTCATATAGATGCGGATTATTCTTTGCCTGCCATTGCCTTTGTTATAGCCTCATGGCATCACTGTTTAGCCAGCTCAAGTTTAATAGGTCCTATATTTCACCCTACTTGGCCTTCCCCCCCACCAAAGCTTCTCTGCTATCAGGCTCAGAGTGCTTGAAACTAGAAATATATCTACATTTTGCCATATGATACAAGAAAACAAAGTCACTTCTCATGACTTTCAAGACTGAAGAGCTGGGAACAGACCAACAATCCAAACCCAATCTTCTCTCATGGCAGTTCTACTTCGGGATCCTTGGTGTAGTCTCTTGCTCGCAGACCTTGGTTGCAAACAACTCAATGCATCCATAACATTGAAATTCCTAGGGGGATAGACCTCATTTAATCCCCAAATAGTTCTAAGAGATCAATATTATTGTCACTCTTATTTTATAGATGAGAAGTCCTGAAGAACAGAGAGACTGGGTGGTTTGATCATCATCATGCAGTGAGTAGACGAGAAGGAAGAATTGATACTATGTGGGAAGATAGGACAGGAAGACAGGCAGTATGCCCCCGGGGTCTCTCCTCACCCCTACTTTGTATGCTTCCCAAAGGGACCAGGGAAAGAGACTTTTGAAGAAGATTCCACACGGACACAGAACTGCAACACAAGCTGCATTTCTCTCCAGGAATGTGACTGCCTCGCTACCTTCATCCAACGAGAGTATTATGGTAACTAACTATAATATTGTAAAAGTGACAGTATTGTAAAGCATACATGTGCAGGAAATTATAGTGTCTTGTAAATCTTGAAAGTATTCATAAGTATTGATACAAAGCCTTCTTCCTGGAAGTCTACAAAAGAGCATTTGCTTTTTATTTGCCTTTGGGTTTTTCCATGAGTTCTCATCTGAACCCCAAAAGTTTGTCCAATGTCAACAGATAAAACTACTTTTTCTGTGAATGAGTCTGTACCTTTATATACATGAGGGGGACCCAAAAACCCAGAATTTATTTATAAAAAATTGTGTATTTATTCTTACATGTTTAAACTTCAGTCACCTTCAAAGTACTCTCTGTTTGATGCAATATACCTATTGAGATGCTTTTTCCACTGCTCAAAACCACTTTTTGAACTTGTCAATTTTGATGCCTTTTAGTGCCTCTGCTGTTTTTTATTTCACCTCTTCCACATTGGTAAAACATTTCCCTTTG
The DNA here is from genome assembly GCA_963574415.1 of Tarsius wallacei. Classification (NCBI taxonomy): domain Eukaryota; kingdom Metazoa; phylum Chordata; class Mammalia; order Primates; family Tarsiidae; genus Tarsius; species Tarsius wallacei. The sequence continues at coordinate 14,636 of CAUYQG010131048.1, forward strand.
AGGACTTTTTTCACCCAGGGAAATAAAAAAAAAAGTCGCTCGGGTTGAGATCCGGTGAATAGGGAGGGTAGGGCATGGGGTCATAACATTTTTAGTCAAAACTGCTAAATACTCAACGCAGTGTGTTCAGGTGCACTCCTAAGCTACCCATCATGAAATGGGCAAATGCACTGAGTCTCCAAAAAAACCTCACTGAAGCCTAACACAGTCTATCACAACAATGCTAGCTGGTAAACTAATACCAATATGTTCCTAAAACACTGACCTAGTGGGGAAAGTCTGCATTAGAAGGGGCCCACCCTCCAAAAGATAATTCTGCTTTTTAGGAGGGCCCCCTTGTATACTCTTAGACTGCTCCTATAGGGCAGCAGCAAGAGCAGATTATTCAAGAAAGAAGCAGACAGGTTGATGTGGGTATATAGGATGGCCATAGAGTTTCAACAGCTTTATTTTACAACCTAAAATTTTAACATGTTTTTTAAAGCTAGCAATTGCACAAAAATTCTTGCTAATAGATTGGGCAGTGAGTCCAGCTGAGTTCCTGCTTTTCTTTACTTTACTTAATTAAAAAACACGGAGATGGTTGGTTTGGGATGCAGAGTTGTTTGAGGTTAAAAAACCACCTCATTAGTATAATCAACTCATGAAAGTCCACTCGAGACCCAGATTAAGAATATGTTTTCTCTTGTCAGGATCATGATATCCTTTTCCTAAATGCACCATTTGTATCCCAGTGAAAATTCCCCTTTTCCCTTAGATACCTATGGGAAAGAGCTTCTAAATATTGCATTTGTTTTGGCTCAAAGGCAAATCATGGGTAATCTGAATCTCTCATCAGTTTCACAACTCTCTGTGGATTAGCTCTGTTTCCTCAGCAAATTTTCCTTGATCACAATGGATATTTGGGCAAAAATGTGTTTATATTTTTCACCAGTAACAGCGTGTTATCTGAAGGGCCTACTCTGTGGTTTTCAGGATACTTTGCTTGTCTTTTACTGCTATCAGTTTGAGCCAGAACATGAATGAGGTGACAATCTTTGGGCTGCTTCAGAGCTCATTCTAGGGCAGTTTGTTCAAATCACAAACCACAGTGTGATTGGCTCTCTCATGAATTTCAAAAAAAGCTCTCTTGGGGCAATATTTTAGTGTGGTTAAATACCAGCAACCATCTTCCTTACCCCATTTAGTGACCTCCAGAGAACTGTGTGGTCCATTTTTGTGGTCCAGTAGCAAAAATGACCACTGACAGAAATATTTCATATTTGTATGCACATGAGTTATGCCCTCTCTTCTCTCTTTCGCAAAACCGCAAACCACTTTTTTTTTTCTGCTTTCTGTTCTTTTACTTCACTCTATTTTTTTCTTCCCATAGTCAACATTAATCTTTCCTTTAATATTTAAGTGTCCAATAATAGACCCCTGGAAAGAAATAACATTCTATATATTTAAAAATCCTTTGTAAATTCTGATGATTTGTAAATCCAGTGTTCTATGTGCCAGGCTGTGAGCAAAAGTTTTTTTTTTTAATGCCTTAAAGAGAATGCAAATAACATGGTAAAGATACCAGAACAAAAGAAGAGTTAAAGAATAGTTTTAAGCTTTATATTAATTATATTATATTAAGCAAATGAGAAATTTTAGAGAAATCTTAGATTCACAGCAATGAAAACAACAGCAATTATTAAGTAAGTTCTGTGTCCCAGATACAAAACTTCACATTTCTTTCAAAATTGTGAATGAGAAGCCTTTCACATATCTTAAATAAAACTAATTTCAATAATGCAAACTCACTTATAATCATACTTCACGCTAGTTAAACAGCTACTAATTTTACCAGTGAAATACCCCTTCCAATATTAGTAAAGCCTCTCATATCAACATATGATAAAGATGTCATGGAGCATGACATTTCTGATTCAATGTTAACCCTACTATTCTCTGAAACTCCTGAGTGAAGCAACTGATGACACCAACATCATATCACAGTATCTATTCTGAACTCCTTTAAAATAAATTACAGGCATCCTAGGCCAACCTTGATTTTTCTTCCTACCTCACTGGTCACTTTCTTCATTAACTTTGCTGACAGGCTTCAGATCAACTGTAGATGTTGAGTTGCATAGGGCTGAAGCTTAACAGCCTCTTTTCTCGTTCAATAACTTTAAATGCTAAAGCCATAAAGAAGGACAAACATATGGACTTCTCAGAAACTTGGGTGAACTTAGAGTCTATCATACTCAGTGATCTATCACAGAGACTAAGGACAGAGTACCATATGTTCTCACTCATAAGCGGACCTTGAACAATTATTGTAATACTATAAGAAAGTGACTGGGAGTAGTGGGAAACTGCCGGGGGCGGGGGGAGGGGGGCAGGATTGACTGTTGAGGGAAACTGCCAGGGGAGGGAGGGGAACACCTCGTCAACGTAATGAACATTTGTATACCTAACCCTGAATGGTACACCACATCTTTAAAATAAAAAAATAATTTAAAAAAAACTATACAAAAAAAGAAAGATTAGTGGTTGCCTGGGAATGAGGGAAGGTAGCAGTAAGAGGCAGAAAGGAAAATTTAGAAAGGGGTACAAAGAAGCTCTGGGGATGATGTATATGTTAATTGTCTTGATTGGTGGCAGTTTTACAGTCTAAGTTTCATGCCTAAGCTTAAAAAGTTGTAAGCTTTAAATATATGTAGTTTTATGTTCGGTATACCTCATGTTGAAATAAGATGGAGAGACTGCTCTATATTAAGAAAGATTAAACGTCTTTACAGGAGCAACAACAATGCTAAACATCAAAATGCTAAAGGGTCTCAAAATATTTATCCCGGATCCTTACCTTGTCTCTGAACTCCGGAGTCTCATACTTAGTCACCTGGTTGACATCTCCATCTGGCAACTTCTCACAGATGAAATAAATTTCTTGACTTTCACACTCAACTCCCAATAAGAAAATTAAAAATTCCATTATATTTTGGGTCCTCTTTTTCTCAGTAAATTGGACCACCTTCTGTTTAGTTTCCCAACCCCTAAACTGGAGTGAGCCTTGGCTCTTTCCTTCCTCTTATCCCTTGCATTTCATCCAGCAATTCTAGTCCAGCTTACCTCTAAAACATTTCTCCAATTATTCTGAGTGACTCTATACTCTCTTGATTGTCAAGTCCAAAGCAGCTTCATTTCTTACCTGGATTGCTGCAATAGCTTCCTAATTGTTTTCCCTGCTTTCTGCATCCCAGCCATCCATTGTGCATACAACAACCAGTGGTCATTTAAAAACACAAATCAGCCAGGCTCGGTGGCTCAGCCTATAATCCCACGCCTTGGGAGGCTGAGGTGAGTGGATTGCCTAAGCCCGCGGGTTCGAGACCTGCCTGGGCAACTTGGCAAGACCTCATCTCTACAATAAATCAAAACATTAGCCGGTCGTGGTGGCACACACCTGTAGTTCCAGCTACTTGGAAGGCTGAGGCAGAAGGATCCCTGGAGCCCAGCAGGTCGAGGCTGTGGTGGCCGGGAGCGGCCACTGCACTCCAGTCTGGGCAGTTGAGTGAGACTCCAACTTAAAAAAACAAAACAAAAAAACCACACAAATCAAATCATGTTCCCTTGCTTACAGCCTTTAATGGCTTCTCATCACATGTGTATAAAAATTCAAATGTTGCCCATGTCTTCCAGCACCCAGATGCCTCCATCTCCATCCTCTTTTTGTACTGTCTTCTCTGTCACCGCACTCTCCCATTTGCCCATTTCACTTCAGTCTCCCCAGCCTCCTTTCTGTCCCTGGAGTCACCAAGTCCTTTACCAAGTCTTGAACCCTACACTTGCTTTTACCTCTGTCTAGAATGTGGCCAATGCCTACTCATTCTCAGCTTCATTTCAAACCCTCAGAAAGACCCTCCATGGAATCGCAGCCCAGGTTACCTCTCCCAAGTCCTCTGCATTCACCTTCTATCACATGAGCCTATTTTCTCTGCAACATTCCCCACAATCTGTAAGTCTTTCTCCATGTACACATTTGCATGCTTATGTAGTCTCTCCAATAGCATGTCAGCTTTGTGAGAGGAAGGACCTCACCTTCCCTGTTCGTGCTGACATTTGACATTCCCAGTAGCAACCACAATGCCTGATACACAGACACACAGACACACAGACACACACAGACACACACACACACACACACACACACCATGGGGCCAAAAAAGATATAAACATTTTAAGAAAAGAAAAAAACTGTATTAAAATTGGAATACTCAATATATACCAATAACAAAAGATGAATATAAGACACACGTCACACATCTTTTGAGCAAACACCATATTACACATTGCTACCATAATTCAATTCAACTTTGAAAAGTAATACATGGATAGCATCTCTTAAAATGCATATACATTTTTTGCACCCCCAGTATATCTATATCTATCGCTCTATCTCTCTATCTATCCATCCATCCATCCATCCATCCATTCTGGTAATGGTTAAGAAATTTAACCGGCTTGGCCAGTCAATGTTTTATATTTCCAAACACAGTCTTTCCTCTTTGAAACATTCTACCATAGTAATTGTGACCTTGTCTCTCAGATCACTTTGATCACCTCCAGAACACAACCACACAAGCTATGGTAGCTGTCTATATTTCAATCTGCTATTTGTCACTCTAGATACAGTATGGTAATCTAAACTCTTCAAGGGACAAATGTATCTCCAGATGAAATGAACATTTTTATTCAGCAAAATGCCCCCAGTTCCTGCTCCTTATTTTTTGCTTCTACTACAGCATTTCCAACTGCTTACCCCACATGGTCCTGTATCACTGGTGGCTCTTTGTCTTGAGTCCATGAAGGTGGTAATGTACCCTGGGATTAAGGACTGGTGACACTTGACAAAGTATGTTCCCACCCTTTCTCTATAAAGAAGTTCAACTTTTGTGTTCCTTCTTTTTTCTTTATAAAAATTAATATAAAGTCTGAGAATTACTTTTTTTTTTTTTGAGTCAGAGTCTCACTCTGTCACCTAGGCTGGAGTGCTGTGGCATGTTCACGGCTACTGCAGCCTCTACCTGCTGGGCTCAGGTGATCCTTCTGCCTCAGTCTTCCAAGCAGCTAAAACCACAGGCACACACCACCACACCCGGCTAATTTTTAAATTTTAGAGCTGAGGTTTTGCCAAGTTGCCCAGGCTAGCCTCAAACCCCTGGGCTCAGGTAATCCTCTCACCTCCACCTCCCAAAGTGCTGGGATTGCAGGCAGAAGCTATGATGCCGACATAGAATTACTTTTAATACCCTTCTTTTAGGTAGTTCCCTGAAGTTAAAAACAAGAATTTACATTTTTTAGGAAAATCTGAGTAGTCAGCATGTATCACCTCTTCCCATCTGACTACATTGCTATTCATGGGCATCAAAATGTTCTGTAGCAACTTGATAAACTCATTCTCTTGAGCATCCACTATAATTCCCCAAATTACCCCTGATTAAGCCCACACTCTGTAGAGAAACCCACCAAAGAGTTCATGATCACTCTATAAAAATGCACTTGGCTTCAACTCCAAGGCATAGTGCTTTGATGCTAATACGTGTTGCAAAAGAATGCAAAATGGTGGTTACTCAAAATAAAGCTGCTATGAATTGCTGTGCTAATTTGAAATTATGATGTTTGCCTATTAGGAAATACAAAACCAACCAAAATCTCTTCCTGCCAGACTAGTAGGAAAAATTTAGGAGCATGGAGGTTGAGAAGCCTGACCTCCATACTCTAAAGAGAGAAGACTGGAACTGTCTTTGGTTCTAACAACTTTTTTTTTTTTAATTTTTTATCTCAGAGGTGGCGCTGATATGCTGTTTATCCTGGTCCCTATGCAGTAGCATGAATTGTCTCAAGCCAACCTCTGTCTAGGGCCTTTAACCACTTCTCAGACTGGAGCTTTAAACTGATCATTCAGGCCAATCCCCTAAAATGCCAGCTTTCTCAAGAATGTCAGGATTAATTCAGGTGTCCATTTACAAACTAAAACTCTCATGTCCTTTCCTTCACCAATGTGTCTCACCACAAGGTCTCTGGTACCTATTCTTTTTCCAACCTAGAAACATAAAAAAAGCATGCTTTTTCTTCTTCTTCTTCTTTTTTTTTTTTTTGCAGACACTGCCTTGGAGTAACCTGCCTACGTACCTATGATGATTCTGATTTCCTCAGGGAGTACTATAATTTCTTCTGTCCTGTGCATGTGAAGGCAAGCACACACATAGATCACAGACCCACATAGTCACAAAGAGAATGATTTAAGGTGGCTTATCCTGCTAGAGACAGCAAGGTGACTTTCTGATGATAGAAAGAAAAAAGTAAAAACATTTCAATTTCAATTTCCAATGAAGTACCCTGCAACATAACAAATGGATTAAGATTTGGCAAATAAAAACAATGTGCTTTCTGAAATGTTCAAATTATATGAAGTCTAATCAGAAATCTGTTCTTATGCCTTACTACAGATTGCAGAAGAGAACCAATGATTTTTTTCTTATAAATTAATTTGAAATTTGATTCTCTAAGTTAAATAAACTTCCATATCAGAGGAAGATTGAAAAGGTCTGTTTACTTATTTACTGTGAATAGTTAAGTGGCTTGCTTCATAAATGCTAATTCAGGAAAGGCAGTCACTTATAGAGTGCAGTCTTAGGTTACATAAACAGTCTGTGCTGCGTTTGGAATTGGGTGAATTAAGATGTGAGTCTATCTACTAACAACATTTTGAATAAACAATACATGTCAGACAAAGATTCAACAAGCTGTACTACTAATCTGTTGCCCAAAAATCCTTAGTTGAAAATGTTCTTCTTATTATTTTTTGTGTTTGTTAAATGTTTTGCTAACATAGAAATATTTCTGCTTTACTTTCCTCAGAAGATATTTAAAAAAGAAAAAAACTGTGCTTCACAGTATCTCATGAAGAAAATGTATTGTACCTTTTATGGCTTGAGTTAGTCTGCATAATGATATAAATAATAATCTATTATTAAAAATAGACATGTAAAAAATAATACATTTACATGTCTACATGATGCATTGGGAATTGAAGTTAATATACAAGTTAGATATTTGTTTCAAACGTGACAAAAATCCTGTCCCTATCCTGGGTAGATTTGCACTAGCTGGCGCCACCCATCTCAAATCAGCCAGGGACAAATCAACCCCCGGTTTATCCCAGCTTGACTTTTGGTCTGTGCCGATGCCTGGTTCATGCCTTGGACACATGGGGAAAAAATGGCAAAGATTCTAGAGCTAGAAATTATACTAATTTGGCAGATGATTAGCTATTAGATAGCATGGATTTTCTTTCCATATGGGCTGAGTGGTGACTGGTGGGACTTACCATGAAAAAACATCTTTTTTTCATTCATTTACTCTTCAAATATGTTCAGTCACCAAAAACTTCAGAAAATGTAAAGGGTATCCACCTCCCACTCCAGTTCCTGATTGGAATAGAGGATGTGTTCCATTAGGGACTAGCCTAATTTTATTTTATTAATAAAGAGCTAAAGACCACACTATGGGACCACACTATGGGAAAACTTTTAAGTGCTAATATTAAACTAAGACGTCAATTCCAAACATTGAAGATACACACAGAAAATAGGAGAAATGATTGCAGGTCAAGTAGCAGTGCTGAAATACTAAATAGAAATTGGTTGAAAGTTACTAAAATAGCTAACTAGAGCTGGAATAATAAGTAGATTTAACTCTTTTCCCCCTACTAAGCAAGTCAAGGGTGATTAGGACTTCTCACAAGCAATTTGGAAGAAGAAAGGCAGTTTTGTGGATGTGGATGGTGGTTACTACATTCAAGAAGCAAGCAGTACAGTCTGCTTTCAAAGATGGAGGAATTCAAGATGGTTGTTAAGAGTCCTAAATTGGTCCTCTACTGTAAATGACAGATACTCCTCCCTAATTATTCCTAATGGACTGATCTTGTTGCCATACCTCAGAAGGGTAATCAATTTTATGATCTCTTTAAATTAAGTTTAAAGCATCACTAAAAATAGTACATTTCAACCAAAAAGGTATATCATTTTTTTCTCAAATCTACAAATTACCAGAGTTCTTTTAGGAATTCTACATGTTGTCTTAGCAGACTGATAAGTAATTTAAACGTAAATATTCCAACACTGAGCATGTTTGCTTTTTGCTGTTCTATCCCTACTGCCAATCCCTCACAAAGTAAGAGAGCTGTGCATGGAGCACTTACTTAGTACCAAATGTTGTGCTAAATTCTTCATATGTTATATCACTTTATCCTTCCCACAACTATATGTGATACAGATTATTGCTGTGTTACATTCATAGGTAAGGAAAATGAGAATTAACAAGATAGTAACTTGCCTGGAATTACAGGGAACAACATGTGTTTCTCATCTCAATGATATCATCATCACCCAATCGGTTGAACAAGCCAGGAACCTAGTTCTGTCTCCTCCCCGACCTCCAACATTTAACCAGTCACTGAACCTTGCCAACCTCTTCGATGTTCCAGAATTCATCTTCTTCTTCTTATTCACAGTCACTTCCAAGTTCAAATTTTCACCAACTTTTGTTCTAAGGATAACAATGATCTCCCAACTGGTTTTCCTATTTATCTCTTACTCTAATCCCTGAATCACTCTGGCATTTCCTTCTTTCTTTCCTTTTTCTCCTTTCTTTCTTTTCCTGCTTCTGTGAAACGTTCCTGAATATTCTGCCTTGTAATTCCTTTCTAAGGTTAATTATTTGCTCACTTCTGTACCTATAAAACCTAGATATTTTATTGCTATGAAAGTGTTTCTATTTCCAGACTATTACTGCTACTACCAGACTGTTAACATCTTTTAGATGTCTCACATGTAACTTAATTCACTCATTCATTCATTCATCCATTTATTCAACATTTATTGATCACCCATCTTATGCTAAGAACTTGTTTTTGAAAAATGATCATAATAATAACAATAATAATAGCTATCTTTTTTGATAACATAATCAGCAATCCTATGAAATAGGTATTGTTATCTTTATTTACATTGAGGAAACCAAAGAGTAAAAGGTAAGGACATCATTCTCAAGACGCACATCTTGATATGTCTTGGACTGTGTAAGGGTTCAATAAGTGTTAGTTGAACTTAAAATTAGAGAAAATAAGCACTTAAAAGAATCTGTCTTGTCCAAGAGCCTAAGAAATGTAAAGGAAATATAGTGGTGATTGAAAACCTGGACTCTAATGCCAGACAAAAGTAAGAACACAGTCCTTACTTAACTACTTACTAGTAACCTCAAATAAACTGCTTCTTTCTGTAAACTTCAATTTAAAATCTGTAGACAGAGATATTATTAGTACTACTTCAAAGAGTTGCTACATGGATTAAATGTGAACATACATGTAAAATGCTTAGTAAGTCGTCTGGTTCTAAGCCCCAAAAAAGTAACAATTGTTGTCGTAATGACTGCACAATACCGCAATATAATAGGGGCCCATTATAAGCTATTCAATGTGAAATTATTAATTTTTCTAAATGAGAATTCTCAATGTCATTATGTATTTTTGTCCAGTATATTTACTTTTGCTATGGTTGCTGTTATATTTTATGGGAGCCAATAGGAAGTACAGCTGGGAGTGGCCACTAAACACACAAAGAAGTGTCAACTGATGGATTTCTCCAGATTTCATTATCATGGTATTCAAAGCTCATTCAAAGATCATAGGGATCTGAAGGAAAAATATCTAAATCCTGCCATCAAAAATAATCATTTACACAAAATAAGGCTATTTAATGTATGTATTTATTAGTTTATTTAGGGATAGGGCCTCATTCTGTTGCCATGCTGGAGTGCAATAGTGTAGCCATAGTTCACTAGCCTTGACATCCTATGCTCAAGTGATCCTCCTGTGTCAGCTTCCCAAATAGCTGAGACCGCAGGTGTGCACCATCATGCTTGGCTTTTAAAAATCATTATTATTTTTGTGGAGAAAATGTCTCACTGTGTTCCCCTATCTGATCTCGAACTCCTCCTGGTCTAAAGCTATTTTTCCACCTATGCCTCCCAAACACAGTGAGTGTTTTAAGTAATGCCTGAGATTACAAGCATAAGCCACTATGCCTGGCCTGAAATAGGGCCATTTTAAATGTTTTCTATTTTATGCTTTGTTTATAGAATTCTTTTACCAGGAATAACAAATAAGAAGGAAAGTAATTATTGAGCTAAGAAACTAGATTAAGGGTCATAGAAAACATTTACACCCTAACTTAACTATCTCAATTTTGGTTGAAATAACGAACAAAAATGTTTTAAGTCAGCTCTAGGGACACACTTTTGAGGGAGAGATAAGAATTTCAAACATGTCTGAATAGAAAAAAGGAATTTATGGAACTTAAGGAACACTCTTAGCTAAAAGATCAATTACCCAGTACACACAACAATTGGCCCAAAAAACCTATCCTCCTGCCATGTAGTCTCTAGTGTGGTTCTGGTAGTGAGATGGCCCATTGCCTACCTGTGTGGTAGGTGGGTGGGCATGTGGCCTTTCCTCCTTTCTTCTCATCAGGTATGCTCAACTCCTCACAAGTGATCAGTTTCCCAAAGGGTAAATAAGACCAGCTTCTTGACACACATTCCACAGGGAGGCCAGATTTTAGGAAAAAGTCAGATGTGCCAAAAGGAAATCATAGAGGACCAAGAAGCCACAAGAGAGTCGGGATTGTGGGGAATGCTAGTGTGAACTTTGCCGAACATCCAGTGCAAGCATTACTCAATGTTCTCCCTTAATAAACACCCTTAGGACAGAAGCATTAGATGGTGGGCCTCTCCAGTACTTCCAAGCAAAAATATTGAGCCATTTGTGGTTTATAGTCTAGGGCTTTATTTTGCTGTATCATCTGTGTATTTTTTTAATGTTGTATTTCTTTGGATTAATCTTCCTTCCTCCTGGGAAACAAAACGTTCTGCAATAACAAACACTGTCTGTGGTAAGTCCCTAAAACTCCAATGCAACAGATTGCAAAGCCTGCTGTCCATTTCAAATATGCTTGCATTGCTTCTCTCTGAAGCTGGTCGTTTTCATGTCTCCAACTCTATCCTACATATGTGTCATTTTTCTCTGGTCACCAATCACTGATTGCTCCTTGATAAAGATGCTTCACCAAGCACAGCAAATGTGTTCTCCAAACAAAATTCACAACCCTGGTTGACTTATAGAAATTTACTGACATCTCAATAGTTTGAAAACTGGGTTATATTTTTTCCTGCTGCTTACCTTATGTCCAAGTCTGTAAAAAGTCTTTTAAATCCGTTTTTTATTATGAAGAATTCTGAACTCAAAGAAAGCTTTAGAGAAAAATATAACTATTTGAACACTGTATATCATATTAGATTCACGAGACAGACATTATTAGAGGTATTTTTTACTTTATGAGAATTCACTTATGTGAATGCCGAACCCAAGAAATTAATTAACTGATTCTCAGACTCGCTAAAAGAACAGATGCTTTTAAAGAAGTCCCACAGTATCTACAGGTGCAAAGTAAGTTATACACTAGAATGTTGAGTGTGAAAAGTAATAGTAAGTAGGAGGAACCCTGGCTATCATTGCTTTTATTCCAATTTGCCCAGGCCAGGTCTGACTTACATGTGTCTCTGGCATAATAATTGATACTACCCCTTTTATTTTCCATGTACCCTAGTTTTGACAATAAACTGTATTATCCTGACTCTGAAAAACTAGAGGCCAAATGCTTTACCCAAAAAAGCTTCTACTTGGCTCTGGCTATCATTGTCATATTGGAATGAAGACCTATGCATTTTCTTTTCTATTCTTTTCTTTTCTCACTCTGTCACCCAGGCTGAAGGGTAGTGGAATGCTCCCGGCCACTGCCGCCTCAACCTGCTAGGCTCAGGCGATCCTTTCACCTCAGCCTTCCAAGTAGCTGGAACTACAGGCACATGCAAACAGGCCCGGCTAATATTTTTATATTTTATTGTAGTGATGGAGTCTCACCAAGTTGTCCAGGCTGGTCTCAAACCCGTGGACTCAGGCAATCCTCTCACCTCGGTCTCCCAAAGTGCTGCGATTATAGACATGAGCCACCACACCCAGCCTGATCTATGCACTTCCAAAAGAAATCAGTCTGGTATAATTTCCCCATATTTAGTGTTAGTTCAATTATCTTATTTTTCTTTGTAAGTCAAAATTTGTCTGAGGAACCAATTTGTTATCCATTTGTCACTAATGTACAACTTCTTTTGGTCTGGAACTTTCACAGTTTGGGGGCTTCTCTGCTGCCATTTTCTTTCCTATTTCATCCATTGGGATGTCTGGCTCCACTTCAGATACTCATGTACACTACAGTTCCAGTTAAACAGGACTTATCTGAATGCTTCTACAGGAGGTATCCACCGTCGCTTAAGAAAACTGATTGGAAACAGTGAGTGATAAACTCAGGCTTTCTTAACTGATCTGCTGACTTCTGTATTTAAGCCATTTTCCATTGCTAAAAATATCACTCACTGAGTGCCTACTATGTGCCAGGCACTACTTCAAGTGTTTAGTCTACATTATCATGATATTAGTCATCACAACAGCAAAGGGAAATTAATATTATCATTAAAATTAATATTATCATTCCAGTTTTAATAGAAATTAGATGGAGGCTCAGAAAATCTATGTGAGTTGACCAAGATCACATGGTTAAGATTGGTTGAGGATTAGCACCCAAGTCTTTCCATCTCCAATTACTGTGCTCTCACCACTATTCTCTCATCCTTTACTAGGCAAAAATGAGAAGCTTCAGCATTTAGCTTTTACTCATCCTTTACTAGGCAAAAATGAGAAGCTTCAGCATTTAGCTTTTCCTCTTATACAAATGTGTTGCTCCAAACTGTAGAGTGTGTTGAAAATATCTAATAGAGAAGTTAATAAATCTAAAGATAAAAAGCAACCAATAAGTAGTGACAAATAACTATGAAAGTCAATTTAGCAATGACAACATAGTTGGTAGTTTTAGGCAACAGAGCCTCATTACCAAAAAAAATTCATATTATTCTGTGCCATATTCTGGAGTGATCATGGCACACCACAGCCTCGAACTCCTGGGCTTAAGCGATCCTTCCACCTCAGTCTCCTGAGAATCTGGGACGACAGGTGCACGCCACCAGAACTGGCTAATTTTTCTATTTTTTTTGTAGAGATGGGGTCTCACTTTTCTTCTCAGGCTGGTCTTGAATTCCTGGCCTCAAGTGATCCTCAAGATAGGGATTTTTATACAAGTAATTTTTTGAAGAACTGCTCTTGTGAAATCCACAAGGTATCAAGAGAGCAAGGTAAGGTAGGAAAACGACCACGCAAAGATGAGCTGCTTTTTTTTTAAATTTCAGATTCAGGGGCTACACATGCATGTTTGTTACATGGACATATTATATAATGGTGGAGATTGGGTCTCAGGTAGTCCATTTCTCAGATAGTGAACATTGTAACCCACAGGTAATTTCTGAAAACTAACTCCTCCCTTATTAGTGTCCCCAGTGTCTATTATTTCCATCTTTGGGACCATTTAGCTCTTAGAAGAAGTCTAATTAGTGTTCTGGAGCCTTGATTCATCACAGAGGCTCTCCTGCCTAGAGGCAAGAGGGCTGGCTGTCACACTCTTGAATTATGAGTCTGTGGCTACCTGCCTCCGAGGAATCTCCTGGAAAGGTGACTTCTACCAACCAAGGACAGACCTCCAGAGAAGGATACAGGTGAAAGCCCTTGTACAGGTATAGCACCAAAACCAACATAACCAAGCAAAAGAAACCTGAGGGAAGTGGAGGGAAGATAAGAGGGGGAAGGTGGAGAGCTAGGGAGAACTACTACCATTGACAGTGTCTGCTATGGCTCTCATGTGGCAATGATTTGAATAAGTTACTTCCTCTTTATTTAATAGTATTTTCATTTGGTGGCATTTTAAGTTAAAGAGATTATTGTTTCCTCTACAAGGTTGTATTTTATTCTTGAATGAATGATTTTCAAAGTTCACTGAATTCTTACTATCTTTTTTTGTCTCCAGTGGCTAAACTCTTTCTCCCTCCATTCATTTTAGCCCCAGAGATATTATACATCAGAGCTAATCAATGTGCAAAAATAAATTCACAGACTATGATTTCTTTCTTTTAAACAATATTTATGATAATACATTACAGTACAACAAAACAATTCAACCAATCCCTTGGAGATTTTTATATGTGGCTATGCCATATCACACAAATGAAAAAATTGCTGTCAAATATACAGACAATTATTCTTCATTTCTCTTAATAAGGAGATATGTGTACAGGAGAAATAGCTTTTTAAAATAATATCACAAAAATCTTTATGTGCATATTGTATCACTGACAAAAAATAATATCAATAGTAATAGTTACAGAACCTTTAATATAAGTAATTTGTTATATATTTTACCCCTATTATTTTAATTGCACATTATATTATAATGACCATGAGCTTTTAAAATTCAGATGTCACATTTTATGCATAATTTTTATTCAACAAAAAGCAGAGAAGCAGATAGTCAACAAATACTTTTTGCTACATTTTGACAAGACAAAAGTGAGCCAATCCAATTTGCTCCATAATATTTGATTTTTTTTCAGATTGTCACCAGCCTCCCTGTTTATGATAAACCTCTGAACTGGAGACCGGTGTAACTGTTGAAGATTCAGAAGTTACCGTAGAAACCCAGGAGTCTCTATTTGGTCGTACAAGTAAAACTGATGGTTTTCACAAAGAGCATGAGGAGAGGGTCTCTCGGCCCAAGAGTTGCTTGTTTCACAACCTATCAAGAGTAAGGAAATTTTTTCTGATGTTAATTACTCGTGGGATGCAGAGTTCTAACTTTGCTTATGTGAAATATGCAGACTTTTCAGTTCTTCTCAGACACACAACATGCATTAAAATGTTTTCAAGTGTAACCTTACAAATGAGGGCTAAAATCTAAAAATAACTTTTCTATCCAGCTTTAAAAAGACTAAGATTACTGTATGTAAATCTGTCCTTATGAAAATTTAGTTTAAAGTTGTTTCTTATTCACCAAATGAGCCTTTGTAAGTCAAAGAAAGGCAGCTTTTTTTTTTTTTTTAATTCTCAGTGTTATATTTTGTTCCTACAAAGTTTAGGAATGAAAATAAGAATCTATATTGTAATTCAAATGCACCCTAACCATCCATCCCTCAGCTGTCTAATTCTCTCTCTAATACAATAAACAGATCAGAAAGTATCCAAAAAGAAGATATGTCCATTCTTTCTATAAGACAAATGTTTGTCTTTTTTTTTCTTTAGAATGTAGATGGGTGTGTGTGTGTGTGTGTATAAAATCTTCATTCTCGTCACTATGCCGAAACTCCGATAGGGGGTCAAATATTCTCCTCTCCTCTCTCCAGTCTCTCTCTGAGTCAATAGCATCTGCCTATTCACTATCAGTACATAAGACTGTATGGTGTTCTAGTTTCTATTGTTCATGCTATAAAAACAAGTATGATTTTCCCTTTTCAAATTTAAAAGAATAAAGTTGAATAAGCTTTGCAGTCCACATATGCTATCCTTACAGTGACATAAAAATGTACACCTTACTGTTGATAAACACTGCATTCAGTCTTTAAATGAAGCACATTTTTAAATAGCCACATCTACCTATTGATTGAAGACAAGTGAATTATTTCCTTGTTAAAGAAACCAAAGAATTTTAGGTGCAGACAATATTAGACACAAGCACATTACCAGAGAATGAGCAGTCCCTTACCTGAGCTTAACCGATAGCCTTTCTGAGAGTAGCAAGGATGGTAAATCCAACTCCTGGTTTGTCTACCATAGGGGCTCTAACTGCAGCCTAACCCAGTCTCTTATGGGGCAGATGAGAGGCTGAGGCTCAGGAATGAATTGAGGTTTCCATTTGGTTATTATTTCCTTATAAAAATTTGCAAGTTTAACTTTTAAAAGGTGAGCCCAAGTATGCCCTTATAAAAACAGTTGAATCCAAAATATCTTTGGTGTCAAAATTAGCTTTGTCAAAATGGTCATATTAAAATGATTTTGTCAAAAGACCATGCACCCTGGAGTAAAGAGATATGGTTTGAAAACCCAACTGACCTCTTTATCTTATGATCCTAACTAACCTGGTGTGTGTGTGTGTGTGTGTGTGTGTGTGTGTGTGTACATGTGTGTGTGCATGTGTGTATATGCACAGCAGAATAATTATTCTATGGTATATGATTTTCTTTAAGATTAATGATAATATATAGGGTGGTTAGTACAATGTGAATCATGATGTAAGAATTTAGCAGTTGATAACAATTATAATTGTGGTTATAATAAATCTGAGAACAAAACTATCAGAGAATAAAGTTCAATAACTATTCCAAGCCTTCCCTGGCCTAGAGATTCCCTTAATCTTTCTGTATCTTCTGCCTGGAATGTTGTCTTCCTACCACTCCTCTCCTTACTGGTAGTTTTCACATTTTTGATCCCAACTTGGACATTATTCTTCCAGAAAGCCTGTCCTGAGTCCCAAGACTTTGTGTTATTATAAATATTATCATTTATATTGACAATGGCTGTAGACTCTCTTAAAGAACAACAACAACAAAAAAAGTCCTGTCCGACTGTGTATCCCGACAAATTTGCATGGTTCTTAAAATATTATGAGTACTAAATGGATTTTAATGGATGTTGGTAAATAATTGGTACATAAATCTTATTGGACTAAAAATACACCAACTAAAAAAATTATTCAGATCACCCTAGGAAACACTTCTTATGGAATTCTCTCCAATTCCTCTTGCTTTTTGCTGCTTTCCAAGCTTTTGTTGCTTTTTAAATCTCTTAAACTAGCTTTTTCCTTTGTGCAGTGTCATCCCAGTTTATCATATCCTAATTAACTCAGGCTATTTGACACTATATGCCCTCACACAACTTCAAGTACTAGATCATGAACGACATTCGATACCTGCTCATGAGACCTCTAGAAATTATGCCACATATGCCCTGATTTTCATTTTGATTAATCCTACTTGGCACCAGTTGAGGAAGCCTATTATCTGTATTATCTGCTCCCCTAAAACTCTTTTCAATGATGCCCTTTACTATGATTTCTAAACTTGTCCTCCCCTAGCTCTTGATAAGTAACCCTGAAATCCCTTCACCTTCTCATGGCTCTAGCTCCCTTTTCTTTGCGTCTTTCTCAGTCCTGTTTGGGTTGACCATGTCTTCTATTTTGTCTTTTCCTGTCTTACTCCTGTACTTGTTATATTAACTCCTTCATAGGATTCCAGTGGGTTCACTCTTGTCATTGACTCGTCATTCTATTGAAAACATGACTTTTTGTTTGGGAATTTTACCATTGACCCCCCCCCCCCTTTAGAAGTGTCGTTCCTTAAGCAAGTAGTTTTAAAGCTCAGTAACCTAAACAAATTGATGGTGTGTAGAAGAAGAACATAACAGCATTTTTCTCCATCTCTGCGGCATGCTCCTTAGCCATGAGACTTTGCCACTCTCTGCATCAAGGGGTGGAGTCTATTTTCCCAGTTCTTAAATTTCAGCTGGCTTGGAACTTAATTTGACCCTGAGAATGCAGTACAAATAGTGATAGAGGGTTTTGAACTTAGGCTCCAGGAGACCTTATAGATTTTGTTCTCACTCTCTTGGAACACTGTGCTGAAACTACCATGTGAAGAAGCCTGATATGGCCATTGGAGGGTGAGAGGACTCACTGAATGAGAAGAATCCTTTTCACCGAGGCCCCCTAGACCAACCAGCTGACAGCCAACATCAATCGTCAGAAACATGGGTGAGGCCATCTTGTACCAACCAATTTCAACTGAATCACAAGACGATTGCAGTTGCCTGAACAACTCCACGTGAGAACAGCAGAAGAATTGCCCAACTGAATTTAGCTCACACTGCTAACCCACAGAATCATAATAAAATAAATTAAGCTGGGAGTTTTGAAGTGTTTAGCTACATACCAAAGGATAGTATCTATTGTCACAACAACAGATAGTACACAGTTTTCCAAAGAGACACAACTACTTTTTTGTTGTTGTTTTAATCAAATCTGGAAAGGTATTATCCCCTTTGAACCCATGGTGTGATTTTATTGCTGCGCCTCATTCATACCTGACATCTGTGGAATGTCTTAAAGTTCACGTATATTTTTAAATATATTCTTTTGATGTTGACATCCACTCTGTAGGAAGGAGATAGAGCAGGTGTTATAATCATTCTTATTATCCAGATGAGGAAATTGAACTCAGGACAGCACATAACTACACAAAGGCACATGGTAGCAGAGGTCAAGGCCAGGATCATGCTTTGTTCTGTGGTGTGTTGTCTCATAGTTCCCTCTGCCTGGATAAAATAATCTCATTTCTAATAATGGCAGGATTGGATTGCATCTATTTTTGCATCTACCAAAATCCTTGATTCTGAATTTTTCTTAAATCTACTCTCTAGCACTACTAATGTTCACTTTTTACCATTACCTTTCTTAAAAAAAATCATATTCATGTGTATTTTAAGTAAAATTTAGCTCTGAAGTTTCTGATTCATTTTCAATTAAAAAAATGTTAGCAATAATTCTTTGATGTCCAATAATGCCTTTGAACCATTTTATAAGCCACTTACACCTTTTATCTTTGAATCATCCTGTCACATCTTGCCAAGGGAACGCAAAATGATATTTTACACTTTTTGTATTAGGTTCAAAATACAGTGTATTTCTAACCTGGGAATGTTGTTGCTTCTTTCACTGAAGGAATTGCTTTACTAGTATCCTTTACAAACTGGTTTTCCCCTAAAAGAGGAAATTTACTTCATGTGAATTTTATCACTATTTCGGGTTACTATAGTTCAAAATGGGCTTTTAGATGCTTGTTTTAGATTCTAAATTTATGAACTATGAGAACAGACATCATTATAAACACCAATTTTGAAAAAGATACATTAAGAACAGTCTTAAATAAAGATCATTGGACCAGCAATGCAATATTTTTTTTGTATTACATTTTTAAAAAAGCATTACCATAGTTTAATTTATAAATTATATTTAGTAGATATATATTAATGGAACACTATATATATAGTGTTCCATTAAAATGGAAGAGATTGTTTCTTTCATCTATCTAGAATGAGAACGACTAACATTGATTTAACATCTACCATGTGTCTGGAATGGTTCTTATTATGTTTTCTGTTTAATCTCTACAACACCTCACTAAGTATCTGTTTGTTATCCCTAGTTTATAAGCAAGGAAATTTGCACTTAGAAATGCTAATGGCTGAACCCAGATTCTATCAAGTATCATATGATGAGTATTAAAATTGCTTATGTGAACTTATGAAATCAGTGAATTTCTGGATCTTATTTTTCTTATATGTAAAATAATGTTATCACTTATGCATACTGCATAAGTTTATGTGAAAGAAGATCCTAACCTGTAACATGGCATCCATATTGCTGTCATCATTAGACTTTTCCAAGGAATCTTTCAGTCAAAATTTTTCTTAATGTGCTTTGGAATAAAACTCTTTGCTTTCATCTGGATGTGTAAAACACACTGGGAAATGACAAAACTAATATCTATTAGCGAGGGGCACTATGAAATCTCATGTTGGGGAACGAGGAGAAGTTGCTCAGATTTCCTCAGGGCAACCTTTCCCTGTAGCCCTACACCATATTAATGGAAGAATGTCACAACATCACATGGAGCAACTGATGCCTGTGCTGACAGTCTTGTCTTAGTTTCTATTAGGAATTGAGGAGCCAATTAAATAATTCAGAAGAACTTCATTTATAACTAATTGAAATACACAACATGAGAGAAACCCTATCTTCTATTTAGAATATTCTAACACGTTGATTAGAACTAATAGATTGAAATCATTGCTTATAATAAATGTTAATTCACCTTACTTTATTAGAAAAAGAATGCCTTATTAAATAAGTATTGCATGTCTATCTCTATTTTTTAGTTGTGGAAATTGATACTAAAAGACTGAGAGTCCTATGGCCACACAGCTAAAACAGTGTCAAACTTAGATAATCTGGTATCACAAATCTTATTCCTAACTTCTCTTCTATCTGTAAACCTAAGACCCTTGTGAGGGTTTTACAAATCATAATCTATAATACAAATAAAAGTTATTATTTTGGCTAAAATGTGAGAAAATCAACAAAAGTTTTTAAAGATGTAGGTACAAATTTACAAACAGTGTAAATTACTTACCTTGCCCATTGAACTATCTGTCCATTGAGCTAAAACAAACACACACACACACACACACACACACACACACACGGAAAAGTATAAGGGGCAAAGGAATGCTGACTTTTAAAGTCTTTTAGATATAATTGTCTTTACTTCCTTTTTTTCTTCCCCCCAAGTAGTTATTAGATGCTTAGTAAAGTACATTTATGAGATTAATTGTGGGGCTAATTTAGATGGTACTACTTTGAAGACCGTACTTAAGCATATACCTGGGAATCATTCATCTTTCTCATCTTAGACTACTAGGACAGTTTTTTTCTCTATGTGTCTTTATGCTTTTTTATACACTTTACTTCTCAGAATATTAGACCATCCCCACCTATGAAAAGATCATTCCACCAGCAACAGCACCCATGAGTCTGGATCAAATAGCAGTTGCATTTAATAAGTCATTAAATAAGACAGGAAGCAAACACTGATGGAATCACTTCTAAAACTGTATGGTCCCAAGGGTACCTACATAATGAACATTTATATACCTAATCCTGAATTGTACCCCACATCTTTAAAATAAAATATTTTAAAAATAATAAAAATATATTGTTAAAAAATTTTTTTAACTGTATGTTCCAACTAATAAGACCTTGTTATTCCAGAGGGAAAAAACATGTGAATATGTACTATAACTCTAACTGCACAAAATAATGTAGTATAAAATACACATTTAGTATTTGAAATAAACAGAACTGGAATCCTTGATTCTACCACAAGTCACCTCTCTGATCTCAGGCAAATTATTAAACAGTCAACCTCATTTTCTTCACTAGAAAAAAATGGGGTTAATGAAAACATGTCTTACAGAGTTTTAGGAAGAACTATTTATTTATTTATTTATTATGGGACTGTATACTCTCTTCATAGCTTCGACAGGGAGAAGAACCTTCTCTTTCTACTTTTACAAAAATTGACCTAGCAACTTTGTTTGTGGTTTCAAATATTTCAATCACTGAAACAATGCAATGTGTAGTCTTAAATACCATAGATTTGCCTAAATTATTTTCATGAATGAAATAATCTACAGTTTTAAGTTGCAGTTGGACTCAAGGACATGAGTTTTTAGCTCAGAGATATGAAATAGTCCAACAAAATGGTCTTTTGTGTTGCAGGCATTCAATAATTTTTAGTCCCCTTTTCCCTTCCTTCTGGTCCCCTTCCCTGCCTCTCCCCTACTTTCATCTCTGGGTCAGCTGTGTCAGTGAAAAAAAAAACACTGATGGACTGTAGGTTCAAGATGATATATAGTCATATAACATCTTTCATGTAAGACTTAAGAAAAATGAATTAACCATAAGTTCATTTCAATAGATGCCTTAAAAGAGCAAATTTTGCCTTTCCTGGTTTTCTGTGGATCTCTATTTTCATAAAAATTGCTAAGGTTCATATGTAAGATGTAAAATACACATTTGTACAATTCAAGATTACATAGTTTTAAAACTGGAAGGGACATTCAGGAGGAAATAAATGTGCATCCGTTCAAACAATCAGAAAGTTGTGAGGGCTTACTATATTATGGAGCAGGAGTTTTCTGTCCTTGTGAAGTGCATTTTCTAGTAGCTCAGGTACACAATCTTCAGTTGTACTTGGCTCTTATCTATAAGAAAAGGCTGGTATAGATTGAGTGATGAAAGAATACTCATCCAAGAAGATTTTATTGACACTTAACCTTGAAAATAAGTAAGCTGTCTGGAGGACAAGAAGAAGAATTATAGAAAAGAACCATCAAATACAATATTGGTCTACCAGGGGGGACCCAAAAACTCCAGAATTTACTTATCTTAAAACGTGTATTTATTCTCACATATTTAAACTTCAGTCACCATCAAAGTACTCTCTGTTTGATGCAAAACACCTAACAAGATGCTTTTTTCTCTGCTCAAAACAGTTTTTGAACTTTTTGATTTTGATGCCTTTTAGCCCTTCTGTCGTTTTTTGTTTCACCTCTTCCACATCAGCAAAACGTTTCCCTTTGAGAACTTTTTTCATCTGGGGACCAGAAAAAAGTCACTTAGGATGAGATAGAGAGGGTGGGGCATGGGAGTCAAACCATTTTTTTAGTCAAAAACTGCTGAACATTCAACACAGTGTTGACAGGTGCACTCGTAAATCACCCATCATTAAATGGGCAAACACATTGAAAGAATCTCCAAAAAAATTTCACAAAAGCCAAAAGTAGCCTCTTACAACAATGCTAGTTGGTACACTGATGCTGATGGGTTTCTAGAACACTTATCTCGTGGGAGAGGCCTGTACTACTAGGGGTTGGCTCTCCAAAAAAAAAAAAATAATAATGTTTTTTGTGGTCCCCCCACATATTTGAAGAATGGCAAGAAAGTCAGTCAAGAACAGAAACAGGCTGGGCTCGGTGGCTCAGCCTGTAATCCCAGCACTTTGGGAGGCCAAAGCGAGAGGATTGCCTGAACCCATGGATTTGAGACCAGCCTGGGCAACTTCGTGAGACCTCGTCTCTACAATAAATAAATAAATAAATTAGCCAGGCATGGTAGCTTGCTCCTGTAGTTTCGGGTACTTGGAAGGCTGAGGCTGAAGGATCTCTGGAGCCCCGCAGGTTGACACTGGGGTGGCCATGAATGTGCCACTGCACTTCAGCCTGCGCTACAGTGTGAGACTCTGAATCAAAAAAAAAAAAAAAAAAACAGAAATGGAGAAAGTGATAAGTGAAGTCAGAAAGGTGAACAGTGACACATTGCATAGGGTCACATAGACATAGGAAGTAGTTTGAGTTTTACCTTATATGTGATATCACGTCATTGGAGGACTTTGGACAAGAGACTGACAGATCTCATTTAAAAGTTCACAAAGTAACTCTGGATGCTGTGTGGAAAATGGATGGTCAGTGGCAATAGGAGAAGCAGGGAGACCAAGTTAAGAGTATTTATGTACTAAGGAATGAACAGAGCAGTCATTTGGATTAAGAAGAAACTAAGAAGTGGTCATATTTAGGTAGAGGCCATGGGACTTGATTATGGATTTAGTGGGACGTAAGATAACTCAAGAAACCAATTGTGACTCCTAAAACCAGGGCTTCAGCAAATGGTTGGAAGTTGCTGCTATTTAGTATGATGGGAAAGATCTGGGGAAAAGAAAATTTGAGTGGTCACAAGAATTCAGTTTTGAATTTGGTGAGTTAGAGAGTACTATAAGACATCAAGAAATGATGTCAAATAGCCAGTTATATACACAACTTTTGATTTTGGAAGTTATGGATCTATAAATTGGCTGGTCAGCATTATGTAGATGGTTTTTAATGTCATGGGCTTGGGTGAATTCATCTAAGGACGACTGTAGCTAGAGAAGGAGTGAAAACCAGAAACTGAACACCAGGGAACTCTAACAACTATCCATTAGAAAATGAGGAGTTAGCTGGATGGTTTGAGAAGGAATATTGAGGTGGAAGAAAACCAAGGCAAAACAGACAGTTGTAATTTAGAGATAAATCAACTCACACCAAGTACTGAATATAGTTCCAACAGAATGCCAAGGAAAGGTCAGCTCATCAGTTTTGAAGGCCAATATTGTGATAGAACCACTGCTGAATTTTTAATGATTTTGCCATGTTGTGACAATATGTCCTTGATGTATATTATTTTATTCCAAAAGTCTAGCAGAAAGCCTCATTTTTTAGAATAACGGGTGGAAGAAAAGAAAGAAGAATATAAAGGAAAGGAGCAATTAGAGGGAAGTGTTTAGAACTTGCCTCAATAATTTCCTCTCTCAGAGAAAGTAATTTTCAAAAAGAAATCAAAGTAGGGAAAAAAGATCATGCGGCTTCCTTTTCCTCTTAGCTGCATCTTGAAAACCCCTGATGCCACTGCCAATAGCTTCTTCCTGACACTTGTCAGTTTGTGTGTCTTCAATCTGCTTCTTGTTTCCTGCCAAAATGTGGAAGCAGAAGCTCTAGACAGCAATATAGGTCATGATCCAATCCTCTAAGTTTGTTGAACTTTGATAATATATAATTACCCCCACTAAGGTTCAACTTACCCCATTACTCACATGACTGAAACCCCTTAGAGGGTTTCCTTATTGTGTAACTACTAACCATGAAAGAACAGAGTCTCTTGAAGGAGTGCTTCAGCATACCGAAGTCCCAAGTGGATTGCTTTGGAAAATTGCTGACGAAATACAATTGTCTAGCACTTAGCAATTTGATTGAAAGAGGAAGAGAACACCGTGAACTCTGATAAGAATAATTAAGAAAATTTTAAATCGAACTAAACAAAAAGACAGGCTTGCAGTCAGTCAGAGATTGGTTCAGTTTCTAGCTTCACCACTTACTGGTAGTTTGACCTTATTCAAATTATATGACTTTTGTAAACCCTAGTTTTCTTTCCTAAAATGGGGGTTATGATAACACCTAGCTGAAAGAATTGAGGTAGAAGAGTTGAGGTTGCTGTGAGAATTAGATAAGATATTGTGTGTGTGTATGTGTGTGTGTGTGTATGTAGTGAGAGAGAGGAGTGAAAATTAGGACTGTGTCTGCCACACAGGATAGATCATAATATAATATGAACAAATGATAACCATTTTCCCACAGAAGGTGGAGTTAACAGGACTCATCACAGGAAGTGCAATGTAGCCCTTGCATAGTGGGTTTTCTGCCCTGCAATCTCTTCAACGCATTCTCTTTTAACTCTCTCCAGGGACAGATCTGAGTAGGAATGGCAAGAAACCCAGGTTCTTTCTCCAACATCTTTAAATCCCTTGTCTGTCCTGCCCTGCTTGACTGTTGATCCTTGTTCTACCCAAAATTATTTTCCAAGCTCTGGTCAAATCAGTCTCCTCTGACTACCCACATCCTCTGCTCAGTCCTGCTCAATACCTGTACTTCATTGCCCAACAGCCACCTCTTTGCCCAAGTTTTCTCTCCTTCTCTTTGTTCTTCCAGTTATTATCCATATTCAAAAACTAGTTCAACTAAATGCAATGTTGTGTTCTGAATTGGATCTTGGAACAGGAAAAAGGATATTAACAGAAAAGCTGGAGAAACTCAATAAAGTAATACACCAATGCTAGTTTCAACTTTAACAAATGTACCACAGCAATATAAGATGTTAAATTAGAGGAAAACTAGGTGAGAGGTATACAGGAATTCTCCAAACTATCTTTGTAGATTTTCTGTAAAATTATTTCAAAATAAAAAGGTTATTAAGAAACGTATACCCTAACCTTTCTTGAAGAAATTCTTACCTATCACAACCCTCTTTGTCCTCAACTTCTTTCCTTGGATACATTGCTTAATTTCTCTAGTCTTTAATTTCTTCATCTGTAAAATGACGAGAATGTGGATGATCCACAATTATAAGAGATTGTAGGCAAAGGTATTTTGGTGTGTGTGTGTGTGTGTGTGTGTGTGTGTGTGTGTGTATGTATGTATGTGAAGGTAGACTTGGGGAGCTACTAACTAGAAAAGCTAGGTTTTGTACCCAGGCTATCTACTTTGAGTCTCTCCTCTTAGCAATTTACTTACAACTCCTGTGGAAATGTTATGTAATTTTTGCTGTAGATATTTATATAATATGCACAGAAAATGGCTATATGAAAGCACTTCAAACAGCAGGGGTTGTCACTGAGCTTTGAGATTATGAGTGATTTTTACCGGTTTCCTTTGCTTTTCTTCATCTTATAAATGTTCTACAACTAACATGTATTTCTCATGATGAGGAATAAATAATTATATACAACAAACTCAGAATAGTGGTTGCCTCTGAAGACTAAGTGATAGAAACAGGACACAAGGTAATTGTTAAGGAGGATTTCTTAACTCTCAGTAATGCCAAAAGGTGTGACTTCTAAACTAGGTACTGGAAAAAAAATAAGGGGACATAAGTAAAAAATAGTATATGTGGTGACACCCATTTTTATTATCTTTTAATGAAGTCAAAATAAATTAGTGTAAATTCTGATACAGTAAATGATTTTAGTACCTATTTTGAAACATCAAATTATTTCAAAAAATTTTATCTTAGTGCCCTTCCTTTGCTGATAGGCTTCATAAGCATTTTATCTACCAAATGGGTCATTTGGCTCGGCTAAAATTGCTTCTTCCTCTCATATTCCAGCTGTAGCAGGGTAGCTTTCTGTGCAGGAGTGTGTTCTCATTGGATTTCCTCACTGTTAAAACATATGATTTGTTACAAATAGGCAACATCAAACAACTGGATTACAATATCTCTTAGAGAGTAAAATCTTATGCTCACAGTTGCTAGAAACATTTCAAAAGCTTTATTGGAGAAAATACTACTTATGGAACCTGCCTAGATACCCTACTATCTATCCCAGAATTAAATCTGTCTTGTATTGATTCCAAGATAAGTGCTCATAGTCCCTTGCCTTTTAGCATGAAGTAATTGAATATATCTAGTGTTATATGAAGCAACTCAGCATTGTCAACATTGTAAGATGTTTTTGAAGGTGTTGATCATGTTAATCCACATAAAGACCTAAAGGATAAGTTTTACTTTGATCTTATCAGGATATTTCCTGAACAGCTATTTTATTTTTCACCTTATGACCACTATGAATTCTGTACTTGGTTTTGCATTCTTTTCTTGTTTAGTTGTTAAAAATTTCTTACAGTCAAATATGTAGCCTTAAATAAATAGAAAAATATCTGCATGACATTAACACTGGTAAAAATATCTAAAACAGGACAAAAGCACTACACTTAAAAGAAAAGATTGATAAATTGGACCTCATTAAAATTAAGCTGTTTATTTTTAAATGTCATTATGAGAATGGAAAAACAAACCAACTCTGGAAGAAAATATTTGCAATACATATATCTAACAAGCAACTCTATTTAGACAAGAGACTAAAAAATTTTCTCACGAAAGAAAACATCAAAATGACCATTAAACCTGTGAAGGTGTGCTCAACATTGTTAGTCATCAGTGAAATGCAAATTAAAGGCAGGATGATCTACCAGGACCTACCCATCAAGATGGCTATCATTAAGAAGACTGAAAACACAAAATTGTGGTGAGGATACAGGCAATGGGAACTCTTTTATATTGCTGATCAAAAGTATAAATCATTTTAACAACTCTAGAATATTACTTGGTAGAATTCACTGAAGCTAAAATATTATGCAGTAATTTCATTCTTGGGAATCTACTCAGCAAAAACAAGTGATTTTATTCACCAAAAGTCATGCACAAAAATATTCATAGCAGGTTTATTTGCAGTAGCTCAAAACTTGAAACAAAAAAATGTTCAACAATAGCAGAAATGTTTAACTTCAATGTTATATAATCCTATAATAAAAGACTAGACAACAATGAAAGAAAAGTCCAAAGAAAGAAAATATAGATGAATCTCACAGACATACTGTTGAGTAAAAGTGATCAGACACAAATTATAAAATGCCATTTACATGAAGTTCAAAAACAAGCAAAATTAACATTTGATAAAAGTCAGAATAGAAGTTACTCCTTAGGGAAAAATCAGAGAATCATCAGAATGATGGGAATGTTCTATGATTTGACCAAGGAGGTTATACATAGATTATTATGAAAAAATCCATGGTACATTTAATATTTATGCACTTACACAAGTTACACTGCTTTATATTTAAAAAGAAAGAGTGTATGGTCTTTCTCTTGGGAAGTTTATGTGACTATGTAATGTGTTTGGTATAATGAACGAAACTCTAGCTCCATTAGACTTTATTTTCCTTTTCTTCTTCTCTTTTACTAATTTTTAACTATTTTATCTTCCTATTATTTGTATAATAGGGTCTTTCTAAGTCATCTAAAATTCTATTAGGACAGTTTATAATAAATACATAAACACATGAGTAAAAGTTCAGATGTTTCCATATTGGATATCAGAAGACTTGAAATCACAAGACTTGGATTTTCATTTTTATTCTGACTCCATTTACTAAGGGTACAATTTTGGAGACATTATTTAAGGTAATATCTACTTCACATGATTGTTAAAAGAATTCAATAAAATAGCATAACTAAATGTATTTTTCAAATTGTAGCATGATATATAAATTATATTTAAAGGCATCTAATATTAATCTGGGAATGTAATCTTTAATTAAATAGTTAAACAAAAAAAGTAGTGTATCTCTCAGAGGAAAAAAATGCTTTGTCTGTAATTTCTGTCTTTCCTGAGCTTGTTTAGAATTGCTCTGGCTTTTATGTTGAAGAATATCAGCTATACTAGGTGATTTTCTCAAGTTTATTTCCAACTTAACACTTTCCTAAACACATTCCAAATAGCTTCTGTCCTCAACTCTCCTACCAGGACTACTCTCATCAAGATAACCTGGAATTCCTTTATTGTTAGTTCCAATACACATTTTGTAGTCTTAACTCATCTGACCACTCACTATGTGACCTTCCCTTCTGGAAGACTGTCTTTCACTTCTTTGACCACATTCTCTCTTTGTTTTCCTTCTATCCTTAGCAGTTTAGACTTCTCAATGTCTTTTGCAAACTCTACTTTTGCCCATCACTTAAAATCTGGCAGCCCTTAGGTCCTTCCCTGTGTCCTCTTTATTGTCTCTCTCTGGACAATCCCATTCAGTCATCTGACTGCCAACATCATTTGATGATAGGACCATTAAACCTCTAGCTTCGGACAAAATTGCCCTCCTGACCTCCGAATTCAAGACAACCTACCGGATACCGGAAATCTCCACTTAGGCTTCCTGTAGAGACTTCAAAACCAATAGGTTTTGTCATCTTTCTCCCTAACCTGGTCTATGTTTCTGCTCTCAGTGGCACACTATTATTTGCAAAGTTTCTTAAGTTGAGAATTCTTCTGTCTCAGCATTTCTTACTTTTACACAATCAACAAGTCCTGTCAAATTTAACTGTGGACTAGCTTTACAATTAATTCATACTCTATCTCACTTCTTTCAGCTTATGTAAATGTTTAGCTACAGTTGATTCAACCCAAAACAGCCAAATTTGCTTATGTCTTTCTTATTTAATATCCTTTATCACTGCTAAAGATTTACATCTCTAGTTACTATTTTTTTTTTTTT
>CAUYQG010131053.1:57-11976 GCA_963574415.1 Tarsius wallacei
TGCTGGGCTCCAGCAATCTTTCCACCTCAGCCTTCCAAGTAGCTGGAACTACAGGCAGCTGATGTTTTGGTTTATTGTAGAGATGAGGTCTCGCCAAGGTGCCTAGGCTGGTCTCAAATCCCTGGGCTCAGGCAATCCTCTCACCTACCTCAAGTGCTAGGATTATAGGTGTGAGCCATCACGCCTGGCCTTACCTTTTTTTTTTTTTTTTTTTTTTGAAGCAGTGTCTCACTCTGTTGTCCAGACTGGAGTGCAGTGGCATGCTCATAGCTACTGCAGCCTCAACCTGTTGGGCTCAGGCGATCCTTCCACCTCAGCCTTCTAAGTAGCCAGAACCACAGGCATGTACCACCACACCCAGCTTATTTTTTGATTTATTGTAGAGACGAGGTCTCACCAAGTTGCCTTGGCTGGCTTTGAACTGCTAAGCTCAGGCATTTCTCCTGCTTGGCCTCCCAAAGTGCTGGGATTACAGGCATGAGCCACCATGCCCAGCTGATTATATTATTTTTTGTTTAGTTTTTTTTTTATAAAGATGAGGTTTTGCTGTGTTGCCCAAGCTGGTCTCAAACTCCTGGGCTCAAGCAGTTCTTCCTCCTTGGCATCTCTAAGTGCTGGGATTGCAGGTGTGAACCACTGTGCCCTGCCAACTTGCAGATTTTGTTTTCTCCTTTTGCAGTCAACCTGCAGGGTCTTCTGTTCCTTGGGACTGATTGAAAACACATTATGCACTGCCAGGCTGTGTGTGGTCTCAGATATTTTGAATGCAGTATAGCACTCAAATGGTGCTGTATTGCAAAGCATTTGAGAATTTGTAAATCAGATACCAACCTTTAAAATCTACAACTTTCACATGATGTGTAGATTTCCTAGGTGTCTTACGATGTCAGGAAATTCTGGCCACACTGGGCCTCAGTGCTGGTACACAGAGGTGGCAGGCAGTTGCGGCCCATGTCCCAGGCTCCACCGCTCCTGCCCATTGACCTCCCCTTCTGGAAGTCTTCCATGGGCATCATCAGCAGGGCCTATTGGCATTTGGGTTTGAGGCTCCTGATCTGAAACCAGCTACACCCATGGCAGCTGTGCGGCCAGGATCCAAACGGGGACCTGGCACCCCATGCCCAGAGTGGGCAGGTGGATGGAGATGGGCTGGTTCGCCACTCCCAAGGACTGTCCTGGTACTGGTGACGGAGCTGCCCGTGTCTCCCTGGGGTAGCTGTGAGCAGCTCCAAGACACACACCCTTCTCTCTGCAGACACAAGGTCGAAGCTGGAAAGAGGCAACACCTGTGGTGGCCACTCCATCAAGAAAGAGGATGACTCATCCCAGTCATCCACCTGTGTGGTGGACACCACGACCAGGGGCTGCTCAGAGGAGGCCACCACCTGGAGAGGTCTGCACCCCGTGTCCATGGGGGGCGGGGTTGTGTATCTGAAGCCACCGTCATCTGGTCTGGGTAGAACGCCGACAGCAAAAGAACCTTCCAGGGCACCGTGCGCTCAGTGTGACCAGTAGATAACCTGCCCGCTGCCTTCTAAATCTAAAGTCTGGGACTCAGCAGACAGCATCCCCAGGATTGGGGTTCAGACCCTTTTCCAGGGGCCTCTAGCCCCAGGCAGATGCTGAAGTTCAACTGAATTAAGATACGGGAAATGAGCAGTGTAGTTCTTCAGCGGCACTAGCCACACTTCAGGTGCTCAGTAGCCGCGTGTGGCCTGTGGCTACTGTCTGGGATAGCCTAGAACCTGAAGAACTTCCTGGCCAGAAGTTCCCAGAAGACTGCGGTGGGCTCAGGGCAACGTGGCGCTAGGGCTGCAGGCCTGCGCCGGAGGTTGTGCTGTCTGGTCCATGTCCCAGCTCCCCTGCTTCCTGACTGTCACACAGGGCATGAGACCAGAACAGCAGGCCACACAGGTTATTCCCCAGGGTGGGAAGGCGCCTGTTGAGGATGGGCAGACTAGCAACAGGGCTTTTCCTGGGAAGGTCGCTTGAGTGACTCTTGAAGCCAGTGCTGTCCCCATATCAGGCCCCATCAGGGGCAGCCTGGCAGCATGGGCCCATTGTGAGGACACAGGCTGGGGCAGGTGGACCTGAGGCAACTGCTCATTTCAGAGGCCTAGCAGTGTGCTCCTCCCCCCAAGATCCCATGGGCAAGTCTGTAAAACGAGTGTCATAGACCTCCCTTGTGGTCCGGGTACAAGCACGTGACAGCCCAGCCCAGGGTCTGCCTGGTGGCTCAGCGAAGGCCGTACCTTTGGGGGCAGGGCCAGGGCTGTGTCCTAGGGAGGCCTTTGGGCCAAGAGAACTAGGGACGGGTCTTGCCAGCTGGGGGAGCACCCTGGGTGGGGCCCCCACAAGCTGCATCCTCTGGGGGGAACTGTTCAGCCACGTGGCAACCCACTCATATGCGTGTCTTCTCTGCTCTGCAGGTTGTCTCGGCCCCTCCTTGGTCCGGGGCCTCCTGGCTGTGAGCTTGGCAGCCAACGCCCTCTTCACTTCGGCCTTCCTGTACCAGAGCCTGCGCTGACCTGCTGCGGAGAACCACCCAGGGGTGGGGATGTTGGGGGGAGAGTGCCCGGTGCCTGCCGCTTCCACCACTGCCGGCCCCAGAGCCCTGCCCTGGAGAGGCGCCATCTCCAGGGCCCTTGACCTCGTGGACTGTGAGCGTCTGCCTCTCTCACCAGACAGACTGTGGGCTGAGCGTGTGTCTGGGTCACACACTCACCCGCCCGTGCCTGGCTGACATCGACTGTGTTTGGTGCTGACACTGATTCCGATGCCAGGGATCCCTAGAGGCTGCATGACCCTGGGCCCCCCTGCCACTCAGCCCTGCCTGGCGGGAATGCCAGTACTACTGTAACTGCAGCAGGAGTGGCCCAGCCTGCCTCTTGACCCCAGCCCACCTTCGTACTGTACTTCTGTCCCACCGGGGGGCACCTCAGAACCCCATTAAGCCGAAGGCCCCCTGGGGGAGGAGGGAGGATGGTCCCTGGTGACCAAGTACTCGCCTGGTGGAGAGAAACCTCCCTGGTGGCCCCCGAGGATGGGCATCTTCTTGCCCTTCTTGTGGGGTGGGCACCCGGGGGTTTCAGGACCAGTGTGAACACTGGGCCTCCCCCTCCCCCACTGGTGCGCTCCTCCCCAGAAAGCAGTCCCGTTTCTCCAGGCCTGTGCTTTCTGGTTCCTCTGTTCTACGGGCAGCGTGACCCACTCATCTCTCCTGAGGCTGGACCCCTCCCTCGCCCGCAGGGCACCCTGCTCCTTTCAGCCCCTGAGACCCCACTGTCCCACTCTGTCCCGTCCCTGCTGGACCCTCGTGACCTCTGTCTCCCAGGCCGCCCTGGCTGGCTCTCCTCCCCTTCTCCCCTTGGTCCCCACCGCGGCCCTTCCAGCAGCACTGTGGGCTTCCTGCTCCGGACTGGGGCTCCTTCCTGCCCCAAGAGGAGGAAGGAGGACCTCAGTCTGGCACTGGGACCTGGACGTGCTGTTGTGAGGAACGCACCTGTGACGTCAGGCCCCCTGGGCTGTATCTGCCACTTGAGGAGGAATCAGCTGCCTCCAATTCTGAGACTTGGGGGGGAGGGTCACGGGGGCAGAAGGAAGGGTCTTCACGCTGTCATTCAGGGATAAAGCTTAGTTTTATTTTTCTACACATTTTGCCAGGTAAGGCATTTTGCTGGTAAGCGGGATGCCCCCACTTCTCCCTACTAGGGAGGTTTCGTTTTTTTAAGCTTTGGGTGCTTTTTGAATAATTTTTTTTAACATGGGAAGCAGCTGGCTCTGACTGCACCTCCCTCCCCACCTGTCCTGAGAGCCACTGCTGCTGGCTGCCGCCCTGCCCACCCCAGCGTGTGGGAACAGGCAGGCAGCGTCAGGACTCCCCAGCCGCCAGGGATGACTCCAGCCAGGAGGCGGCGCCTCGTGGCCCCCATTTGTACAGCGGGTGTGTGTGTCAAGTCTTTTAATTTTCTCTTGTGCTTAACAGAACCAAATTCTATTCCCAGATGCCCTTCCTCTCTGCATACCCGGGCCAGCCCGGCCTCTCCTGCCCGCCTGGTCCCTGCGCCCCTGCAGGGGCAGGGGACTGACCTTGCAGGGGGGGATTTACTTTTGTTTCAAACAGAAAACAACCTTATTTTTCTTTACAAAAGCAAAAAAGGAAACCAAAAAAGATACAACCTTTGAATTATGCCTTGCTCTGTCTTTATTCTGCTTTTCTTGAGCAGCTGGGGGGAGGGGTGGTGATGGAGCCCCAGCTGCAGTGGGGAGCCCCTGGGCTCAGGGTGCGGGGTGATAGGCTCAGTGTCCCCAGAGGGGCTTGGGGGCTGGACAGGAGGGGGCTCAGGTGTTTGCTGGTCAGAGAAAGGAATGGTGTTCTGGGCGGAACAGCACGGGTCAGGGTGCAAGTGAGGAGTGCTTAGCCCAGCTCTCCAGAAAAGCCTGCCTAACCAGCAGCCCCTGGCTGTCCTTGTCCCCACTGTGTATGACAGACGTCTTCCCCACCCACTCGCAACGGCCCTAGCATCCAGCAGCTGGGCTTGGCACCACCCCTGAAGGCCTGTCCCAGTGGACTTAGCCCTCAGGGGCTGGAGGAGTCAAGAGAGGGCTCCAAGAAGCTACACTGGCCCCATGTCCATGGGGGTGGGTGTGTGAGGGACGGCCTCCTGCGTGTCACTGGCGCAGGTTCTGGGGTTGGCTGTCTGGTGCCTGTGGGGTCTGCTCTACTTTGGTTTCAATTTGGCTTGGCAGTAACAAGGGGGCCATCCAGGGCTGTGACGTGGGGCCTGATGCAGAGGGACCCCTGTCCCACCCTGCACCTTCCAGGAAGAGACGCCAGTGAGTGGGTGTGGCTCTCAGAGGCTGAGCAGCAGCTCTAAGCCAACCCCAGGGCAGCCGGGCGCAGGGCCAGGCATCACCCACATGCTGCCCCAGGTGGAGCCACACACCTGTGTCCCCTGACCTGGAGCCCTCGTGATGTTCCTTGGGGCTCAACCCACTCTGTATGGGAACCTGAGACAAGCCAGAAGCCTAACCAGCCCTTCAGCACCTGCCCAAGCCATGGGAAGAGACCTCCTCCTAGCTAGGGCTCTCTGGTGAGGGGTCCTCCCAGCCTGGGGTCTCTGCACACCTTAGTAACATCTGCTGTTTTCTTATCAAAGGGAAACACATATTTAATTAGGTAGAAAATCTGGGAATGCACATGAGCCTTTTGGAGAGTGCCCCATAATCCCGCCATGAAAGACTGGTGTCTGCTCCATGTCATTGTATATATTATCATAGCTTGCTGCAGCCTCCAACTCCTGGGCCCTCCTGCCTCAGCCTCCCGAGCAGCTGTGGCTACAGGTGTGTCTCATTGTGCCATGCTATTTCATTTTATTTTTTTGTAGAGACAAGGTCTCACTATGTTGCTCGGGCTGGTCTCCTCCTCTTGGCCTCGAGTGATTCTCCCGCCTTGGCCTCCCAAAGCACTGGGATTACAGGCATGAGCCACCACACCTGGCCTACATGTATGTGCTTGATGAAACTGGGGTCTTGCTGTACAGAACACTATTTCTCACCTGACAAGGTCATGAGCATGCCCCCTGTCGTGACACTTTTCCATCCCTCAGTGTGGTCAGTTTCACATTCCCCACATCCGGGCATCTTGAGGGACAGCAGTGAACATCTATGTAGGTGCCCACATTTTTTTCCTGGGTTCAAAGCTTTTCTTAGACTAATTCGTGAGAGCTGAATCATTCTATCAAAGGTTTGTCAAGATTCTGCGGCTTTTTGTGTGTTGCCTGGTTGCATTCCAGAAAGGCACAGGAAATTGCTTTTTGGATTTTTAGGGGGAGGGGGTTGTTTTGTTGATTTGGTTTGTTGTTTTTTTTTTCCTCCAAAAATCTTGAGCTGACTTCTGCTTTGAAAACTTGCACCTGGTTGCCAGACAACTTCCCCAGTGGGGTGGAAAGATGACCAGGAGATCTGAGTTCCTCTTGTGATATTTGTTTTTTGAATTGGAATCTCACTCTGTTGCCCAGACTGGAATGCAGTGGCCGCTCCTGGACACTGCAACCTCGACCTGCTGGGCTCCGGCGATCCTTCCGCCTCAGCCTTCCAAGTTGCTGGAACTACAGGCGTGCGCTACCACACCCAGCTAATTTTTTGATTTATGGTAGAGATGAGGTCTTGCCAAGTTGCCCAGGCGGGTCTCGAACCCGCGGACCCGGGCAGTCCACTCACCTCGACCTTCCAAAGCGCGGGATTACAGGCTGAGCCACCAAGCCCGGCCCTCTTGTGATATTTGTAAACAGATGGGTCTTTCCCTGGACTCCACCCGAGGTTTTATGTCAGAAAAAGATCTAATGACTTAAAAAAAAAAAAACCTCAAAAACCACTGCCTTACCAACTGGCCACCGGGTCCCCTCCATGTGATAGGAGAGAAAAGGCCTACGTGACCTCCTGACTCTTCTGAGGTCTCTTCACCCCAGTAGGAGACATCGGGGGCTTCTGGGGTGGCTCCACCACCGTAAAAATGTTTTTTTGTTGTTTTGCTTTTTTGGGTGTTTTGTTTTTTTGAGTTGGGGTCTCACTCTGTTGCCCAGGCTAGAGTGCAGAGTCACAATCACAGCTCACCACAGCCTTGACCTCCTGGGCTCAGGCAGACCTTCCACTTCAACCTCCTGAGTAGCTGGGACTACAGGTGTACACCACTCTATCCAGCTAATTTTTTTATTTTTTTGTAGAGGCGAGGTCTCATTATGTTGCCCAGGCTGGTCTTGAACTCCTGGGCTCAAGCAGTCCTCCTGCCTGGGCCTCCCAAAGTGCTGGAATTACAGGCACAAGCCACCACACCTGGCCAGTACCATACTCTTTTTTAAATTTTATTTGTATTTCTTTGAGTTGGAGTCTCACTCTGTTGCCCAGGCTGGGGTGTAGTGGCACGCTCATGGCCACCGCAGCCTCAAACTGCTGGGCTCAGGTAATTCTTCTGCCTCAGCCTCCTGAGTAGCTGGAACTATAGGCATGCACCACCACATGTGGTTAATTTTTCTTTATTATAGAGACGAGGTCTTGCATTGCCCTAGCCAGTATCAAACCCCCAGACTCAGACAATCCTCTCACCTCCACCTCCCAAAGTGCTGGGCTTACATGCGTGAGCCACTATGCCCGGCT
Source organism: Tarsius wallacei (assembly GCA_963574415.1). Classification (NCBI taxonomy): domain Eukaryota; kingdom Metazoa; phylum Chordata; class Mammalia; order Primates; family Tarsiidae; genus Tarsius; species Tarsius wallacei. The sequence continues at coordinate 7,213 of CAUYQG010131053.1, forward strand.
ACCATAATTTTTTTTTTTGAGTTGGTGTCTCACTCCGCCCCCCAGGCTGGAGTGTAGTGGCACGCTCACCTCCACCCCAGCATTGGCCTGCTGGGCTCAGGCGATCCTTCCAAGTAGCTGGAACTACAGGTGCGTGCTACCACGCCCAGCTAATTTTTTGATTTATTGTAGAGATGAGGACTCGCCAAGTTGCCCTACTGTTCTCAAACCTGTGGGCTCACGCAGTCCTCTCACCTCGTCCTGGGATTACAGGCTTGAGCCACTGCCCCTGGCCTACCATAATCTTTTAATAGCATAATCTTCTCTACCTCTTCTGCAAAATCAAAAAATAGGTAAGAGCCTGGTCAAAACTGAACAGGATGTCAATTTCCAGTCCCAGGGAATAAATGAAAATTCTCAGGGAGAAGCTGGGTGCAGTGACTCATACCTATCATCCTAGCCCTTTGGGAGGCCAAGGCAGTTCTCATGCCCTGGAATTTGAAACCAGCCTGGGCAATATAGTGAAACCTCATCTTTACAAAAAATTTTAAAAATTAGCCGGGCGTGGTGGCATGCACCTGTAGTCCCAGCTATTTGGGAGGCTGACGCAGAAGGATTGCCTGAGCCTAGGAGGCCCAGGTTGCAGTGAGCCGTAACAGTGCCACTGCACTCCAGCCTGGGCAACAGAGCGAGACATTGACTCACCAAAAAAACAAAAAAAATTCCAGAGAGGGTTTTTATGTCAATTGGCTTTCTCCTGGAGAATCTGCCTTTAATTAGATACAGGAAATTCAAGAAAAGTCCCTCTGAGCATTTGTTGGTTTCCAAATGCATTCAGTCTGAAGTAATCGTCAATGTGGCATATTTGGGGACGTTATTTCCTGGATTCCTTCAGCCACCACCTGCCGTTGGGTATTTAGGCTTAATTGAAGTTGGCAAGACATTCTCAGCCACAGCTCAGCTGCATGGAAGATGAGTTGTAGGAAGTCTTGTGTACGTGAGGGAAGCTCAGAACACTTTTACTGCACATTTTAAATGGCTCCAAATGCCTCCTTGGGAGCGATATCCATCTCCCCGCACCTGTGGCTTGGAAGGTGAGAAGATTGCTTGAGACCAGGAGTTGGAGACCCGCCTTGGCAACTTGGCGAGACCTCGTCTCTACAATAAATCAAAAAATTAGCCAGATGTGGTGGTGTGTGTCTGTAGTTCCAGCTACTTGGGAGGTTGAGGTGGAAAGGTCGCCTGAGCACAGCAGGTCGAGGCGGCAATGACTGCAAGTGTGCCGCTGCGCTCCAGCCTGGGCAACGGAGTAAGACTCCAAAAGAGAGAGAGGGAGAAAGGGCGTGTGTTTCCCTGCCCTTGACAAGAAGCTTGATACATAGTTTTACACTGCTGACTGAGCAGGCCATGAACTAGGAGAGCGAGCCACGGCTATGGGTCGCAAGTTTTGGCGACAGTCTCTCAACCTTGTAAGGGCACAAGGACCTGCTGAAGAATGAAAGTTCTTGTCTAACTAGATCAGGGCTCTTTCAGAACCCCATTCTGCATTTGGGGTAGCTCTCTATTGTTTCTAGGATTTCCTGCATTGGTCGATCCACACTGAGCCCACGAGGTGATCGGGTCTGGTGTGCCCGGTCGGTGGGGGAAGGTTGTGGACCCACAAGAATAAAAGTATGAATGCTTGCCCTATTTTATTTTAGACCTGCCAGCAAAAAACTTATCTGTCTACATCTTTTTTTTTTTTAAGCCGGAGTCTCTATCACTCAGGCTACAGTGCAGTGGCATGATCACAGCTCACCACAGCTCTGACCTCCTGGGCACAGGCGATCCTTCTGCCTCAGCCTCCCAAGTAGCTGGGATTACTATGTGGTTTTCTTTTATAGAGATGAAATCTCGCCATGTTGCTAAAGCTGGTCTCAAACTCCTAGTCTCAAGCAATCCTCCCGCCTCGGCCTCCCAAAGTGCTGGGATGACAGGTGTGAGCCACTGCATCCAGGCCATCTGTCAAAGTCTAAACGATACTGACTAACCTGCCTCAGGAACAGCTAGTCTGATACAAGAATCCCACCATGCCTGGCTAATTATTATTATTATTAGTAGTAGTAGTAGTAGAAGAAGAAGAAGAAGAAATGGGGTCTTGCTATGTTGCCCACCCTGGCCTCCAGCGATCCGCTCATCTCAGCCTCCCAAAATACGGGGATTACAAGTGTCAGCCACCACACCCAGACGATTAACTGCCTCCTATATCATCTTGTACCTAACTCAGATCAGGTGGCACAAAAGACCCCATGACTAGTACATCTTTAGGGAGAATGTTACATACACCTTTCCTGAAAGAAAAAGACCACTTTGGGCTGGGTGTGGTGGCTCATGCTGTAATCCCAGCATTTTGGGAGGTGGAGGAGAGAGGACTGCTTGGGCAACTTGGCAAGACCTCACCTGTACAATAATCAAAAAATTAGACTGATGTGGTGGCACGTGCCTATGGTTCCAGCTGTTTGGAAGGCTGAGGCAGAAGGATCGCCTGAGCCCAGCAGGTCGAGGCTGCGGGGGCCGTGAGCGTGCCCCTGCCCTCCAGCCTGGGCCACAGAGTGAGACTCCAACTCAATAAAAAAGAAAAAACCACTTTGACTCATCAGATTATTCTAACTGTGCATTAAGCTGTTGTCCCAAAACCCACCAGGATGGCTTAACAGTGGGCAGGAGAGCTTCACTGGTGGAGACAGTCTCCAGCATGTATTGAAGGTGCCCTCTCTTCAAAGAGGGAAAGGACAGGCTGCCACATGGGGCCCATGCCACGCAAGAGTCACATGCATTCAGCAGGTCCTGGGGGAAACGATACATCCTTAGGAGGGAAGTCAGGCACCTATACAATGGGTACCCATATGTGTCACATGCATTCCGAGTTTATTGGAGGGCAGGATTTAGCATTACAAGGAGGTGGAATTTGGCCCTTTATGTCAAAAGGTGGACTACAGGACACAGAGACACTCTGTGCAGCCTCTGGAAGCTGCTGAAATTGGCTCGAGGTCTGCGGTGGCTTATCAGGAAAGAATGTTCGCAGGGCTGGTCTCCTGTCCAGTCTGAGATGCAGCAATCTGTGTTGCGACTCGGAGTTAGGAAAGGTCTTATGATTGGCCTGATACCTCCTATTATTGGGGAGTTTAGCAAGGGCCTGGTTTTTCTCCCAGTTGTAGGAATTTGGGAAGTTATCATAACTGCTGAGCTCTGAGCTATCATCCTTAGGTTATGTTTCTTCCTTAACCTCAGGGTCCATCTTTGTTGAAAAAGCGGTGTCTGTTTTGGTGTCTCAAATCACAAAGCCTTATATAGAAATATGCTGAAATTCTGTTATGTTTCCCTAAACTTTGGTCTTGTTGTTTTGTTTGTTTTGATTTCCGAGTTGGGGGTCTCACTGTGTTACCCAGGTTGGAGCGCCATGGCACCATCGTGACCATCACGGCTCACGGCAGCCTTGACCTCCTAGCCTCATGCGAGCCCCTCCCACCTCAGCCTTCTCAGTACCTAGGACTGTAGAGATGGGGTCTCACTATGTTGCCCAGGCTATCTGAATTTTATTTACTTCTACACTTCTGAACACCGACTTCCATTCTGAAATCTGTGTTTTCCAAGCAGCTAGCCTCAAACTTTGCACTTAAAAAAAAAAAAACAACTCTCTTTAAACTAGATTCTGCCCCTTGGATTATTTTAGGTTGACAGAGTTCACACAAAGGGAGTTTGGGTAGGGAGGAGAGAGATGTGTCGTGACTATTTCTCCCCCTCTCCCCCCTCCATCACAGGCTGCTACCCCTGCCACTGCTCTCTGGCCCAGACATTGCAGGACCTAGAGGCCTTTTGCAGAGAACGACATATTTGGAGATATTCCCCCAGACCTCTTGACTCTGTTTTGTTTTTTTGAGACAATGTCTCCTAGGCTGAAGTGCAGTGGTATGATCATGCTCACAGCAGCCTCGACCTCCTGGGCTCAAGCAGTCCTCCCACCTCAGCCTCCTGAGTAGCTGGGACTATACCCATGCACCACCACACCCAGTTAATTTCGCTTTTTATGATTTTGTCAACAAAATATGCTAAACTCTGTCAAATGCTTAAGAGGGTTTATTCTGAGCCAAATGTGAGTAGGCGAGGCCTGTGACACCCATCCCCAGGAGGTCCTGAGAACACGTGTCCCCTGTGGTTGAACCGGATCCTGGTTATATACATTTTAGGAGGACGGAAGTCACAGAAAACCACAAATCAATACATGTGAGATTTATATTAGTTCTGCTTGGGAAGCCAGGACATCTCCAAGCAGGGGCTTGCAAGTTATAGGTAGATTCAAGGATTTCCTGACTGGCAATTAGTAGCAAGAGTCAGGCTCTTATTGAGGAATTTTGAAATCAGCAGAGATGTCCTGTTGCGATTAGGGGCAGAAAAATTCTAAGTTTCTTAATATGTAATGAACGAAGCCTCACAGGTGGCAGACTTCTGAAGGAAGACATAAATGTCTTAAAAGGTGCCCAGAGTCCGGGAGGCCCCAAGAAACCACTTTACAGGGTCATAAAATACTTTTTTTTTAAAGTCAGAATTTCACTCTGTTGCCCCAGGCTGGAATCCAGCGGCTCAATCCCCGCTCACTGCAGTCTCAAACTCCCAGGTTCAGGAAATCCTGCCTTAGCCTCCTGAGTAGCTGGGACTACAGGCACACAACACTACACTCAGCCTAGGAGACATTGTCTCAAAAAACAAAACAGAGTCAAGAGGTCTGGGGGAATATCTCCAAATATG